>JAJEJO010048058.1:282579-292886 GCA_020662805.1 Glaucomys volans
GACCCCACCCCTCCCTTCCCTCTATGGTATCTATCCTTCCTCCATTCTTGCAACCCCCCCCCCTTTATGCATCATCATTCATTTATCAGAGAGACCATTCGGCCTTTGGAGTTTGGGGATTGGCTGATCTCACTTAGCATAACAGTCTCCAACATCATCCATTTACCTACAAATGCCATAATTTTATTCTTCTTTATGGCTGAGTAATATTCCATTGTGTATATATACCACAGTTTCTTTATCCATTCATCTACTGAAGGGCATCTAGGTTGATTCCATAATCTAGCTATTGTGAACTGAGCAGCTATGAACATTGATGTGGCTGCATCACTGTAGTAATCTGATTTTAAGGCATTTGGGTATAGGCCAAGGAGTGGGATAGCAGGGTCAAATGGTGGATCCATTCCAAGTTTTTTAAGGAATCTCCACACTGCTTTCCAGAGTGGCTGCACCAACTTGCACTCCCACCAGCAATGTGTTTTGTCATTCTTAAACACTTATAATAGGGCTGGGTTGTGGCTCAGTGGCAGAGTGCTTGCCTAGCATGTGTGAGTCACTGGGTTCAATTCTCAGAACCATGAAAAAATATATAAAATAAAAGTCCATTGACAACTCAATATTTTTGCGAAGTACTTCTAATAATTCCTACTTGGTTTTGTTGGATCTTTCTGTTTGTATAAGGACAGATGTAAATTGCCATTATTTGGTGAAGGTTTTTTCTTCTTTCTTCCTTTTCTTTTCTCTCTTATTTATTTATTTATTTATTTATTTATTTTTTATTTTTTTGCAGTGCTGAGGACCAAAGCCAGTGACTCACACATGCTAGGCAGGTGCTCTACACTAACCTACCACAAGACCCTGTTGAAGATTTTTTCCTCTTTATTCAGAAATGCTGTTTGTCTTCTCTCCCATTTCCCCTGTAATGGGACTGAAAACCAGGACGTTCTCAATGAGCTACATCTCCTGTCCGTCCGTCCTTCCTTCCTTCCTTCCTTCCTTTCATTTCTTATAATGTCTATCTAGTTTTGAATCATGGCACTGTGGGTCTCATACATTATTCAGTAGTACTTTTGCATCTATTGCCTAGAAGAGATTGTGATGATTGATGTTCTTAATTGTTAGTCAGAATAAGCCCAAGAAACCAAATGAGCCTTGTTCTCCCTGTTGTTGAGTTGCTATTATTTCAATTTCTGTAATACATAGAGCCTTATGTACATTGTTTATCTTTTCTCATTTGAGTTTTTGTGAATTTTTTCTTTCCAGAAATTGGTTGATTTCTTCCAAGTTATTTTTCTGTGCTTTAAGAGTATCTTACTCTTGTTTTGCCAGTTATCTAATGTGGTACATTAAACTGTTGAGTTGAGGTCTTTTCTAATATCTGCATTCATTGTTCTAAATTTCTCCCTATGCCCTGCTTTTTTGTATGCTACAAGTGATGTTAAGATGTGTGTTTATTTTCACATATTATGAAATACTTAAATTTCTTTGTCGTTGTTTCCTTCGATTCATGTGTCATTCAACCATGTGGTATGCAATTTCTTGGACATTTTCCAGCTATGTTTATTATGCTATTGATATCTGGTTTCATTTCAGTGTAGTCTGAAAGTGAGCAACTTTATATGATTTCTTCAACAAAGGATCTTGAGTAGGGGTAACAGGAGATGGAGAAAGTCACAGAGACAGAGAAACCAGAGACATTTTTAAACAAAACTAGGGCCAGGTGACACTGCACTCTAATGGAGGAATAGTGACCCAGAATTAGCTCTGCAAGTTTATTATATAGGGGCTCCTAATCAGGAAGTTTAACTCAGGGGACATTGTAACTTCTTCATTTCTTGTGAGTTACTAAGAGGCTACTTTGTGCACTAAAAAGTTACAGAGTTAGAAACTTTTAGAATTGGGTGTGGCGTCGCCCGCCTATAATCCCAGCACTTGGGAGGCTGAGGCAGGAGGTTGAGAGTTCAAAGCCAGCTTCAGCAACTTAGCAAGGCCCTAAGCAACTTAGTGAGACCCTGTCTCTAAATAAAATACAAAATAGGGCTGGGGGTGTGGCTCAGTGGTGGAGTGCCCTGGGTTCAATCCCCAGTACCAAAAAAAAAAAAAAAAAAAAAAGTAAAAGCCCTGCTGTGCTCAGGGCTCAGACTCTGGGTATTATCCCTCTGTGCCATGGTGCCTTGAATGAAGTCTTGCTTCCAGATCTCCACCATCTCATTTCCCATTACAGTGTGATCTTGAGAAAATGTATACTAAAGGCAGATGTACCTTAGAGGTAGACACACTTAGCTAGTATTTGCAAAGCCTTGGGTTCAATCTCCAGCAATACAAAAGCAGGAGGAGACAAAAGTTATATGTACTTTGTTGTTCTATAATAGAAGGTATCTCTAGCTGATGTCTGATGCTGTTGATTTAATTTTGCCATTACTGATTTTCTGCCTTTTTGATCTTCTACTTGCTGATTGAGATGTGTTGAGATCTCAAGATATAATTGTGAATTTGTGATTGTCCCTTTAGCTCCACGTTTCTGCCTCATGTGGTTTGATCCTCTGTCTAGGAGATTTTATATTAAGGATTGTTATGTCTTCTTGGAAAATCAACTGTTTTATCATTATTTAATCCCTTTATTCCTTATTATTTTATTTGGGGTACAGCTTTTGATTAGTACAAAACTAATAGGGCTTCCAAAGGTGTTTTTGGGTCAATACTAGAATTAGCATAAGTTTGTATTTAATTCATCGTTATCTTCATGTTGATCTTATTTTGGAAATATTTATACATTTTTAATACATAAAAATTGAATACATTTGTAATTTCAAACATGATGCTTTCAACCAGATGTTGTGGGGCATACCTGTAATCCCATCTACTTGAATGGCTTAGAAGGAAGATGGAAGTCCAAGACCAACCCTGTGCAACTTAGACCTGTCTCAAAATAAAAATTTAAAAATGGCATGGGGATGTAACTCACAACTGAATGCTCCTGTTCAGCCCCGTGTGTGTATGTGTGTGATATATTTACACACTCCGATATATGCAACACCCGTAGTGATGGTGTCATTTAGTTTGTTAGAATTGGAACCTACAAATTACTATATGTTCTTTTTTGTTTAGTTGGTTGCTTTTTTGTTTGGTGGTACTGAGGATTGAAGTTTCATCACATAGTTATATCCCCAGCCCCTTTATTATTTTTGTTTAGAGTTAGGGTCTTGCTGCGTTGCCAAGGCTTGCCTTGAAATTGTGATCCTTCTGCTTTAGCCTACTGATTCAGTGGGATTACAGAAGTGCACCATTTACTCAGTGAATGTCTTTGTTGACTAAGTCCAAATTCTGAAGTTTCTCAGATATGGCCTTTCTCTATTTTTTTCCTGTTAATGAGCATTCTTTTTATTATTATTATTAATTTCTGCGCAAGGGTCAAACTACTTATGGGTGTTTAACCACTGAGCCACATCCCCAGACTTCTTTGTATTTTATTTAGAGACATAGTCTCAGTTGCTTAGACCCTGTCCAAGTTGGTTAGACATGCTTTGAACTTTCAGACCTCTTGCCTCAGGCTCCCCATTCACTGTGATTATAAACATGCATTACTGCCCCTGGCTCTTTATTATTCTTTGATTTTTTTTTTGTTATAGTTGATATGTTAACATTTGAAGAGTCTAGTGGGTATCTGTATGAACCAGATTCTCCTCTTTCAGTGTTTGAGCAAAAATATTTGATAGGGTTAAGTTTGATTTCAGCCCCTGGTTTGAAGGTTATGGTAAAATTGAAACTACAGTGTCAATGGAGGGTATCAGTTTATCCTCCATTCATATATAGACCTTTGTTGTTTCCCTATGATCTTCAATAATTATATTTATTTGGCTTTTTCCTCAAACAAGGACACAGATCTCTTTATGGTATTTTATATTGAGTTAAAATGTTTAGTGTGTCTTTAATCCTGTATTCATTAATTTTGTTTTGCATATTAATCATGTGTATCTGTTGAGGGGGGTAGTGGGTATTGAACCCAAGGCCTTGCACATGCTAGGCAACTGCTCTAAACTCTGGCCTACATCTCCAGATCTTTTTCATTTTTCATTTTTAAATAGAGTCCTCTAACTCACCCAGGTTTGCACGGAACTTGGGATCTTCTTGCCTCTGACTCCCAAGTAGCTGTGATTACAGATGTGTGCCACAATGCCTTGGAGCACACCCGTCCTTTTTTTTGGCATATATTAAAAACTTTTTTGGACTTTGTTGTTTGTCTTCTACCTTTCTCTGTTTTCATAGATTTAAATTGCTCCACTTAATTTTTAGGAATTATTACTTTTTTAAATTAGGAAACACTCTATTTTCTATGTTTAAAAGGTATTTGTGGCTTCTCAAACTATTCCAGTATTGTTTCTGGTTTCAGTGTGTAATTTGAATGTCATTCTTGGAATAGAGGGGAACACATGGCATGTCCAGGTAAATAGATACCTTTTTGTCCCTGTCTTGACTACTAGAGAGGTTGGGGTGTCTGCCGCTGTTGTACGACGCCCACTGTGTCATGAATCAGTTTTCTGTTCACATGTGGGTTCACTGAGTGCTCTTTTCTCTTTTATGATCTGTTCATTAATCTTTCTGTTAATAGTGTACTCTTCCAGATAGTGTGGTTTCAAAATATTTTATGTATATTAGTCAAATGATCACTTTCTTATTCCAATGAGTTTAAATATTCTTAGACATTTGTTATGCCTAGAGGATTTGAAAAACTAGTTTTTTTCCTTTGTTTTCTTCCTTTGTGTGTGTGTGTGGGGGGGGGGGGTTCAGGGAATGGTTGCCAGAGGCTCTAATTCATTGAGCCACATTCCTGCCCCTTTTAAAATATTTATTTTTTTTACTTATTTTTTATTATTTTGAGACAGGATGTCACTCAGTCTGAGTTGCTGGGATTATAGGCATGTTCCACAACACCAGACATGAACAATGTTTTGGTTTCTTTATTACTGGCATTTTACAATTTTATAGCTCCATGTGAGAGGTGACATCTAGGTGACAATGAAATCTAAGAAAATGTACCACTCTTCCCCTTATTTTATTGTGCTTTGACATTCTCCAACAAAAACTTTAATGATCACCTATTAGTTTACTGAATTATCCTTCATGAGTCTTATTTACTATTTTATTCTGGTTGACATACAGGAGCTAAGGAGCCGGCTTCCAGAGGTTGTCCCTTAGGGCAGTCCCAAAGGATGTGCTGAATTCCCTAAATAAGGAGTTGTCAAATAGGTTCCAAATCTGATCTAACAGACCTGTTCCCAAAAGATTGATCACCCAGAGTGTCTTTGGGGGGCTGACTAGGTAGGCAGCCTCTGACGAGCATGTGAGAATATTGCAAACATTTAGAGGACCAACAGGACCTAAACAGGCTGCATTTTGTTGGGATAAACTGTTTGTGAACCTCAGTTCCCTCCTTATAGTTAAGCTGGTGAGGTCCATTCCAAGAGTAGTTCCCAGATACCAACAAGATCAAAGTATTCTTGGCCTATTCTCAAGCTACTGGTGTTAAGTGCAGTACATAGTTGGATTTGTTGTGAGAAGTGCTAGAGACCAGAGTACAAAGAGAATTGGAGTGACCCAGCAGTACAGAGTGTTCCTCTTCTCCCTGCTACTCTACCAATAGGTGCAGTTCAGCTTCAGAATTGTTGTATAGGAGGATGTGAGCATGACTGGAGAGTAAGAGTGCCAGCCAGGTGATAGAGTATTGGGAGGATCTAGTATCATGTGAAATTCTCACACAGTCTCACTGGAGTCTAGGTCTCCAGTGCTGTGTGTCTCACCTTCCTCCTGGGAATACCTATGGGATGTTTTAGGAGTTGCTGACCTTTGAGGATGTGGCTGTGAACTTTACCCTGGAGGAGTGGGCTTTGCTGGATCCCTCCCAGAAGAAGCTCTTCAGAGATGTGATGCAGGAAACCATCTGGAACCTGACCACTATAGGTAAGGATGACCTACTTTCCTCACTTAGCCAATCAGAAAACTGTTGTTACTTGCTGATCAATGCTGTTCCATGACCTAGAATACGGAAAGCCCACATTTGGTGACTGTACTGGCATGGTGACATTGTACAACAGATCTGCAAGTCTCTGCTAGTTTTTATGTAATGTTGAAATAAGTCATAATGCTTTTTCTGCATTTAGGAAAACAATGGAAAAATCAGGCCATCGATGATCACTACAGTTCCAGGGGATATCTAAGGTAATTGAACTCACAAGAGAAGGCATTATCCCTCACATTTTTTGGAGTGACTTATAAGAAATTATAAAAGGAAGAAATGATGCCTGATGCAAGATTCAAATTGATTTAATCTCAGTTTTCTTACAACAATGCGTACAGGTTGAGCATTCATAATTGGGAAATTTAAAACCCAAAGTGTTCCAGTATGGTCACCATCTGGAGCACTAACCTGATGCCACAAGTGACACTTTCTTATATTTTATTATATACAAACTGTGTTCCATACACAAATTACTCAAAATGTAAAAAGTTGCCTTCAAGTGGGATGCATTTTGAAGATACCTTACTATGTATATGCAAGTATCACAAAATTCAATGTGAATTTTTTCCTATGCATTTCTCGTAAGTAGTACTCAATTGTAATTAAATGTGATAAACATGTTTAAAGTTAACGAAATACTTAACTTGGAAGGAATATTTAGAATCCCCAGGTGAGGGGTGGTGCACCTGTAATTCCAGCAACTTGGGAGGGTGAAGCAGGAGGATCACAAGTTTGAGACCAGCCTCAGCACTTTAGTGAGACCCTGAACAACTTTCTGAGAGGCAGTCTCAAAATAAGCAAATAAATAAATAAACAAATATCTTTAAAAGGGGTAGAATGTAGCTCCCTAATAAAGCTTACACAGCATAAAACCAATTTTTCTGGTAAATCATTAAATAAACAAATCCTTAGTAACGTGCTTTTCATTCTTTGCAGAAGTCAAGAGGTAGAGAGACTCTGTGAACAGAAAGAATATAGTCAATGTGGAGAAATCATCAGCCAGATCACAGATCCTCTTGTAAACAAGACAAGTTCGTCTGGAGTAAAACCAAGTGAACATCATGTGTGTGGAGAAGTCCTCAGTGCTGATTCATCCCTAGCTGTGCCCCTGACAGCTCACACCGGACACAAAGCACATGAGTATCACGAACATGGACAGAAATCATGTGAATATAGGGAACATGGAAAAGCCTTCCATTATCCCCAGCATTTTCAGAAGCATGAAAGAGCTCACACAGCAGAGAAATCCTATGTGTGTAAGCACTGTGGAAAAGCCTTTTGTTTTCTCAGATCCCTTCAAACACATGAAAGAAATCACACAAGAGAGAAACCCCATGTGTGCAAGCAATGTGGAAAAGCTTTTAGTTCTTCCAGTTACGCTAAAATCCATGAACAAATTCACAGTGGAGAGAAGCCTTATAAATGCAAGCATTGTGGGAAAGCCTTTTGTTTTCCCAGTTCCCTTCAAATGCATGAACAAATTCACAGTGGAAGGAAACCCTATGTGTGTAAGCAATGTGGAAAATGCTTTAGTACTTCTAGATATCTGAAAACACATGAAAAAATTCACAATGGAGGGAAACCCTGTGCATGTAAGCAATGTGGAAAAGCCTTTAGTTCTTCTTATTACATTAAAATCCATGAACAAATTCACAGTGAAGAAAAACCCTGTGTATGTAAGCAATGTGGAAAAGGCTTTAGTTCTTTCTATTACATTAAAATCCATGAACGAATTCACAGTGGAGAGAAGCCCCATATATGTAAACAATGTGGGAAAGCTTTTCATTTACACAGCTCTCTTCAAAGACATGAAATAACGCACACTAGAAGGAAACCTTTTGTATGTAAGCAATGTGGGAAAAACTTTATTTCATCCAGTTCTATTAGAAAACATGAACGAATTCACAGTGGAGAGAAACCCTATACATGTAAACAATGTGGCAAAGCCTTTCTTTTTCTCAGTTCCCTTCAAATGCATGAACAGATTCACAGTGGAATAAAACCATATGTATGTAAGCAATGTGGAAAAGGCTTTAGTTCTTCTAGTCACATGAAAACACATGAAAGAAGTCATACTGAAGAGAAACCTTATACATGCAAACAATGTGGGAAAGCGTTTCATTTCCCCAAATCCCTTCAAATACATGAAATAACTCACAATGGAGAGAAACCCTATGTATGTAAGCACTGTGGAAAACGCTTTAGTTCTTCCAGCTCTATTAGAAAACATGAACAAATTCACAGTGGAGAGAAGCCCTGTGTATGTAAGCACTGTGGAAAAGCCTTTAGTTCTTCCTATTACATTAAAGTCCATGAACGAATTCACAGTGGAGAGAAACCTTATAAATGCAAACAATGTGAGAAAGCCTTTCATTTTCCCAATTCCCTTCAAATTCATGAACAAATGCACACTGGAAAGAAACCCTATGTATGTAAGCAATGTGGAAAAGCTTTTAGTTCTTCCAGCTCTGTCAGAAAACATGAACAAGTTCACACTGGAGAGAAACCCTATATCTGTAAACAATGTGGAAAAGGCTTTAGTACTTCTAGATACATGAAAACACATGAACAAATTCACAGTGGAGAGAAGCCCTGTGTATGTAAGCAATGTGGAAAAGCCTTTAGTTCTTCCTATTATATTAAAATCCATGAACGAATTCACAGTGGAGAAAAACCTTATAAATGCAAACAATGTGGGAAAGCCTTTCGTTTTCCCAATTCCCTTCAAATTCATGAACAAGTTCACAGTGGAAAGAAACCCTATGTATGTAAACAATGTGGAAAAACCTTTAGTTCTTCCAGCTCCATCCGAAAACATGAACGAATTCATGGAAGAGAAACCCCATATATGTAAACAATGTGGGAAAGTGTTCAATCATCCCAATTCACTCAGAAGACATGAAGAAACTTAACACTCAAGAAAAACCCTGTGTATGTAAACAATATGGAAAAGGCTTCTGTTCTAACCACATCAAAACACATGAATGAATTCACAGTGAACAGAAACCCTATACATGTAAACTATGTAGGAAAGTTTTCACTCATTCATATTTAGTCAGAAGACATGAAATAATGCACATTGGAGAAAACCCCTATTATGCAAGCAACATGACAAAGCCTATGGTGGTCCAGCTCCCTCACACAATATGAAAGAATTCACAGTGACATGAAAATTTATGTGAGCAGTGTGTGAAATCCTCCAGTCATTCCTCTACCCTTAAAAGACATGAAGAAATGCACACTGCAAAGAAACCCTGTGTGTGTGTAAAGAATGCAGCAAAGCCTTTACTCCATCCAGTTGCCTTCTCAAACATCAAGGAACTCACACAAGAGAAACTCCATGAGCGTTAGCAATGTGAGAAATCTTTTACTGTTTACAGTTCCCTTTGATACCATGAAAAAAATTCACAGTGGGGAGGAACCTTAATGAAGTGAGCAATGTTGGAAAGCCTTTTTTCACAGATTCTTTCAACTTCAAAAGAACACACTGCGTGGTGGCGCACACCTGTAATCCAAGCAACTTGGGAGGCTGAGTCAGGAGGATTGTGAGTTCAAAGCCAGCCTCAGCAACTTAGCTAGGCCCTAAGCAACTCAGTGAGACCCTGTCTCTGAATAAAATACAAAATAGGGCTGGGGATGTGGCTCAGTGGCCAAGTGTCCCTGAGTTCAATCCCCGGTTCCAAAAAAAAAAAGAACACACTGGAGAGTAATCCTGTATACAGAGAAAAATGGGAAGTCTTCATTATCACATGAGCTTTGTTGCAGACATGAGAATGCAGGTGCAATAACTTGTATTTTTGCAAAGTATGTGGAAACACTTGTCACTGTCTTGGTTCAGTGTTCCCATATAAATGAGCACAGTATGCAATGGAACCTGCAATAGAAGACATGTGCAATGATCTCCATTTGGTTCACATGTAAGAAACTATAGTGGATAAAAACTCTGTGAATGTGAAAAATTCTTAGAAGAGAGGTGTCCCATGTAACATAGTTTCAAAGGCTTATGAAAATTCCTCATGTAGCAGAATTCTATAAATGCAATTAATATGAAGAGCTTGGTGCAAAATAATTTCATTACCAGTCTCCAGAAAATGTACTATCTGGAGTACATGTCCCACACCAGTAATTTGTTCTTAAAGTAGATCTCTGCACTGTGTTTCTGATTTGTATACTTGAAAATAAAGATTGAGGTGAAACACCTCTGTGAGTTTTGTTTAGGCTGTACTATTTGAGTTTAATAGGTAATTTATTCTTTTTTTTTTTTTTTTGGAACCAGGGATTGAACTCAGGG
>JAJEJO010048058.1:292986-311949 GCA_020662805.1 Glaucomys volans
TATTCTTAATCAAACCAGGTAGTAAGCCTTCTAACATTTTGAAGGATGTTGGAGCCAAAGCAAATTGATGTGTATTTCTAATATGCCGTTAGGCTTAATTTGTATGTAGTGTTTCAATAATTGTGTTTAATGGGCCAGTGAAGAATGAATTTTTGTTCATTGTTGCAAATTTCCCACTGGCTTCACATAATGGGTTATGCTTACCCTTTTATTTAAATATACATACAGGTATGTATGTATATATACATGTGTATGTTTTCAGGGAAAATGACATTTTTGCATGGATTTTTTATTTTTCACAGTTTGATGGCATATTTTTTCTGTAGTATTGATGCATCATAATTACACATAATGGTGAAATTTATTTTTACATATTTGTACATGCCCATGTTATAGCATTAGATGTATATTTTCTTCAAACCAGATTTCTGTGCATGCTTTTTTAGATTTTCTTAAATGTTCAAACAAATTGCAGACTAATATAAATTAGATTTTTCTCTTAAAACTTTTTCTTGGAAACATTGATAATATTGTGGTAGAGGCATGTTTTTGGTAATACAGTTCTACTGAGAAGAATACGTTCTTTTTCAGTGGGATAGCAATCTCTTCAATTGGAAAATCAAGATAGACTTTCCTATTGAATTAATTACAGCTCTCGTCTGTGTGGCATTTCTTTATAGCTCAAGGCCAGGAAAATTAGATTGCTATGTCAACCCTAAAGACTAGTTCATGACTCAAAGAGACTTTTCCCCCTTTTTTGCAGTTTTGCACATTGAACCCAAGGCCTCATGCTTTCTGTGTAAGTGTTCTACTACTGAGTTATATCCCTAGCCCCATTTATTTTATTTTGATACAGGGTCTAAGTTGCCCAGGCTAATGTCTAATTTGCAATCTTCCTGCCTTAGCCTCCCAGGAAATTGGGATTTTAGGCCTGTGCCACTCAACCCAGCTTATTAAAAGACTTTTTTTTGCAGTTCTGGGGATTGAACCCAGGGCCTAGTTCTTGCAAAGCAGGTACTCTACCAACTGAGCTATGTCCCCAGCCCTAAAAGACATTTTATTGGGAACAGGGAGGAGTTCAAAACAAGAAAACAAAGGCTGGCAATAAATTACCTTTTTTCTGAAGTACAGCCTCTACCACAATATTATCAATGTTTCCAAGAAAAAGTTTTAAAAGAAAAATCTAATTTATATTAGTCTGCAATTTGTTTGAACGTTTAAGGAAATCTAAAAAAGCATGCACAGAAATCTGGTACTTTATCTCACATTGCAATTTACCTGATCTTGTTAGATCAAAGGCATCTGTTTCTGAGAAGTTGAATTAGAAATATTTTACAGAAATCAGGGAGAGAAGGACTCTATGACTATTGACTTATGAAATAATTTTTTTAGTTCCCAGTAATAAGATAGTATTAAAGTCTATTAAAATAAGACATTAACATTTATTTATTTATTTAACTAATGGGGATTGAACCCAGGTATGCTTAACCATTGAGCCAATTCCCAGCCCTTTTTATATTGTATTTAGAGGCAGGTCTTGCTAAGGTGCTTAGAGCCTCACTTAGTTGCTGAGGCTGGCTTTGAACTTGAGATCCTCCTGCCTCAACATCCCAGACTGCTGGGATTACAGAGGTGTGCCACCTCACCCAGCTTTGGGGCCTGTTTGCCTTTTTTTTTTTTTTTTTTGGTACTGGGGATTGAACCCAGGGGCACTTGACCACTGAGCCACATCTCCAGCCCTATTTTGTATTTTATTTAGATACAGGGTCTCACTGAGTTGCTTAGGGCCCCGCTAAGTTGCTGAGACTGGCTTTGAACTCTTGATCCTCCTGCCTCAGCCTCCCAAGTGCTGGGATTACAGGCATGTGCCACCGCACCCGGCATGTTTGCCCTTTTTTGATAGAGATATTCTTATTATGCTTTAGATTTTTAATGGAAATTTATTTGAATGGATCAATCAGTGGTGGGGTGGTTGACAAGGGGTGGTTGACAAAATGGTGATTAGGATATGTCAAATCCCAGGTAGAGACACCTCGTGACAGCCATCAATTGGAAGATGAGGGAACCATGGAAACAGAAGGAAAAGGGAAGAATTCACATCCATTTAGAGGGCCTTGAGTCGAGATTCCTCCACAATGCCTAATGGGGTCAGGGTTGATTCTAATGGCTCCCATAAGTCCTGTCACCACACATGATTCCTGGGTATTCTTCTCCATTGAGAGCCAAGAGGTCAGTTTCCTCTTGGATACTGGATCCACAGAGGAGCACCTACTTTTAAAAGATAAATTTATCATTGTCAGCCCCAGACATTTGGAAGAAGCTACAAAAATTGGCATACGGCCCTGATCAATCCTTAGATGATATTGTCTGATTTGCAACTTCTGTGTTTTATAACAGAGATCAAGAGGAAAAGAAAGAAAGGGAGTGTAGAGACAGGAAAAAGGCTGAGGTGCTGGTCATGGCCCTAAGAGGAGTAAACTTCCTGGAGAAGAAAAGAGAAAAATGGAGTGAACCCTAAGCCACAAAAGGAATTTGTTTTTGTTGTCAAAGGAGGGACATTTCCAATGGAAATGCCTGCAGGCCAAATGGCCAAGTCTGAAGCCCTGTGCTAAATGTCATTAGAGGAATGTCCTGGGGTGTGGGTAGTATAGACCAGATTCCTCCACACACGTCTGATGGGGCCCAGGTCAGTTCTCATGGCTCCCATAACTCCTGTCACCATGCATGAGCCCTGGGTATGCTTCTTTGTAGGGAGCCAAGAGGTCAGTTTCCTCTTGTATACTGGTGCCAGGTTTTATGTACTCATCTCTTACAGTGGACCTCTCCTTCAATACTGTAACAGTGCAAGGGGTTCCTGGATGGCATATTACCAGAAAACTTACTCCCCCACTGAGTTGTGAGTGGGATGGGATGATGTTTTCTCATGCATTCTTGATAGTCCCTGAGTGCCCTACCAATTGAGGAGGGATTTACTTTCAAAGCTCCAGGCTCTCATCAAGGTGAATTTTTGACGCTATGTTTACCTCTGTTAGAAGGTGACGTAAACCCTGAAGTGTGAGCCACCGAAGGCAAAGTTGAACAAAAGAGTGCATTCCCAATTAAAATAGTCTTACAGGACCCCTCTGTCATTCATTATCAGACACAATACTCCTGCACCCAGAGGCAGAAAGGGGCTTATGGAAGATCATTCAGAACCTCAAAGGGCAGGAACATCTAGTGCCCTGCAACAGCCCATGCAATACACTCATCTTAGGAGTTCAGAAGCCAAATGGAGAATGGTGCCTAGTTCAAGACCTTATAATAACTAGTGAAGTAGTCCTTCCCCTCCACCCTGTAGTTCCTAACCCATATACTGTGTTATCTGAGATCCCAGCTGCTGCTGCTTGGTTTACTGTATTAGATTTAAAGGATGCCTTTTTCTGTATACTCCCAGACTCTCAATCACAATACTTTGTCTGTCTTGGAGGAACCAGATAGTGGACCTCAATTCACATGGACAGTGTTGCCTCGGCGATGTAGAGGTAGCCCTCACTTGTTTGGACACTTGTCCAACAGAACTGAGAGATAGGTCATCTGTGGTTGTTCTCCCATATGTAGATGACACCCTCCTGAGTTTCACCACCCAGAAGTAATGTCCAAAGGCCACCACAGAACTCAGAAACGTCTTAGCATATAGAGGTTATAAAGTCTCAAAAATGAAAGCTCAATTTATCAACACAGGTTCAATACTTAGGATTACAGGGGTCTCAGGGAATCCACAAGAAAGAAGAGAATAACCCCCAAAGGGCAATACCCTCTGCCCCCAAAAGTAAGGCAACATAGAAGCTTCTTAGGAATAACTGGATACTGCAGACTTTGGCTTCCTGGATATGGGGAATTAGGTAGGCCTCTTTACACCCTCCTTAAAGAAACTCTGCAACAAGGAATAACTGCTCTGATACAGGAACCAGAACATACTAATGCCTAAAAGGGGCCTTACATACAGCACCTCCCCTCAGCTTACCTGTGGAGAAAAATTGAACCTGTTTGTCACTGATAGAGAAGGAATAACCCTGGGAGTGGTCACACAAAAGAATGGACCAGCTCAACAGCCAGTGGCATGTCTCTGTCAGGAGCTTGACATAGTGTCTCACATATGGCTCCACTGCTGGGGAGCGGTAGCAGCAGTTGCCCTTTTAGTCCCCAAGGCAATCAAAATTACCCTGGGAGGACTCCTCATTGTCTATACCTCTCATGATCTCTCAGGGATTTTAAATACACAAGGGGGTTATGGCTCTCAGATAGTCACCTCCTGAAGTACCAGGCTTTACTTCTGGAAGGACCTGTACCTCAAATAAGGACTTGCTTAATAGAAACCCAGCCTCTAAGGAGAAACACTCTAAGGAAATCTCCTGAACCTGACTGCCGGCAAGTCCTAGCTGTAAACTCCTCAGCCTGAGGAGACCATCAGAGCCCTTCCCCAGTCTAATGCAGACTCACCATGTACTCAAATGGGAGTTCCTTTATGGAACAAGGAGATTGCAGGCTGGACGTGCCCTGGTGATGCTTTACAGGCACAATCTTTGCCCCTGGGGCACAAGTGCACAGCTTGCAGAATTAACAGCCCTGAGGAGAGCACTCAAGCTAGGGAAACAACACTTAGTATTTCCACTGACTCTAAATGTACCTGCAGCAATTTGGAAAGAGAAGATTCCAAACAACTGAGGGAACTTGCCTAAAAACTGAACAGATTAGCTGGGCGTGCTGGTGCACGCCTGTAATCCAAGCAATTTGGGAGGCTGAGTCAGGAGGATCACGAGTTCAAAGTCAGCCTCAGCAACTTAGCGAGACCCTAAGCAACTCAGTGAGACCCTGTCTCTAAATAAAATACAAAATAGGGCTGGGGATGTGGCTCAGTGGCCGAGTGTCCCTGAGTTTAATCCCTGGTTCCAAAAAAAAAAAAAAACTGAGCAGATTGTAAAACTGTTAGAATCTGTTCATTCACCTAAAGAAGTAGCAGTAATTCACTGTCAAGGACATCAAACGGGAATAGATAAGTGCACAGTAGCACATGACTGCAATCCCAGCAGCTTGGAAGGCTGAGGCAGGAGGATCATGAGTTAAAAAGCAAGGTGCTAAGCAACTCAGTGAGACCCTGTGTCTAAATAGAATACAAAATAGGGCTGGGGATATGGTTTAGTGGTCAAGTGTCCCTGAGTTTAATCCCTGGTACCACCCCCCCCAATGCCAATAGATATCAGAAGGCAATAGACAAGCAGATCAGTAGGCCCTCCTCCAGAGATAAGGCCTCTATACAACTGGTAGGGGACACAACAGGCTTTATGTAGGGGAGACATTCTCTTCTGGGTTGATTCAAATGGAAGATAATAAACTACATACTTGCTAACTCTCAGTGGGAGGCTTTACACACCCTACATCAGTCTTTCCATTTGGGAGAAGAAAACATTTTTTTTTTTTTTTTTCTGTGTTGGGGATTGAACTCAGGGCCTTGTGTTTTCAAGGCAAGCACTCTACCAACTGAGCTATATCTTCAACCCCAAGAAAACATTCTTAAAACTAACTCGAGAGTTATTTGAGGAAAAATATTCCAAGGACAATCCATCAATAGTCAAAACCTGTGAGACATGTCAGAAAAATAACCCATTTAACTCCGCCATAAACCTCCAAGATTACAAACCCAGGACAACTCCCTGAGGAGGAATGTGAATTTGATTTTACCCACATGCCTAAGAGCAGTGGCTTCCAGTATTTATTGTTTATAGTCAATACTTTCACTGGAGGGACTGAGGCCTTCCCCCCTGACCTGAACAGGCAGAAGTAGTAAAGGCCCTATTACAGGAAACACCTGATTTGGACTGCCTCACAGCCTCCAAAGTGATGACGGAGCAGCTGTCACTCAGAGAATATTCTAAGTCCTAGGGCATAAAATATCATCTCCATTGTGCATGGAGACCTCAATCCTCAGGAAAGGTAGATAAGGCTAATAATACCTTAGCGATATCTAAGAAAACTCAAGAAGCCACTACTCATGGCCTAAGGTGCTCCCCTTGGCCCTACACAGAATCAGAAACATCCTAAGAACACTAGGGCTCAGCCCATTTGAGCTCTTATATGGGAGGTCATTCTTAAGGAAAGACATTCTTCAAGATTAGGAAACTGCAGATCTGGTGGCTTATATGCAAAGCTGGCCAAGTTTCAAGCTGAAATCTATAGATACCCGTATCTGAGCCACTCATTTCTCCATATCTGTATGAACCTGGGGATCTAGTTATGGTCAAGAACATACCTTCAAATCCCGCCCCCCCCAGCCGGGCGTGGTGGCGCATGCCTGTAATCCAAGCGACTTGGGAGGCTGAGTCAGGAGGATCGCGAGTTCAAAGCCAGCCTCAGCAACTTAGCGAGGCCGTAAGCAACTCAGTGAGACCCTGTCTCTAAACAAAATACAAAATAGGGCTGGGGATGTGGCTCAGTGGCCAAGTGTCTCTGAGTTCAATCCCTGGTTCCAAAAAAAAAAAATCCCGACCCCCGTTTAGACCCAGTTTGGAGGGGACTTTTCCCTGTGATTCTGTTTACCCACTCTGCAGTGAAAGTGCTTGAACAGGAGAACTGGTTCCACCACTCTCAGGTAACATCCTGCCATACTGAACTGACTCCCAGAGAATCTTCTCCTTCCCAAGAAACTGAGGAACAATACTCTATTAAACTATAATAGAAGACTTAAAATACCTCTTCTGCAAAGACAATGGTTAAAAGTAAAATTTTTTCATCTCTTTATAATGTTAAACAGGTCCACTGAAATTAACTCTTTTCTAGATTGGGTTTACCAGTATGCCACTAGGTTCTACAAAGATAATTGCTGCATATATGGACTGTCACACCTTCCAGCATTTCTGGGCTACCCTGGTGTATATCCATCCCCCTTACAAGAAAGTGACTGGATAAAATTCCAGTCTTTAATGTTAGAACAAAAATAAAGAGAAATAGTCTTTACAGACTGGTACTCATAGTGATATTAAATTATGGCCTACAAATGAAACTATCACAACCAGACCATGGAAAAAAATTTCACTTTAGAACAAACCTGCCTTCAGAACTTTAAACCTGTTAAATCACATTTAAGCCCATCCACTTCATGCTTTGCAACATCACTGCCAACATGTCAAAGTTATAAAGATGGTTACTATCAGATTTGGCTTACACCCACCCATAGTGAATCTAAATCAAAAAGCCCCAATCTGTTGGGAACAATGTAACCACACCTATAACAAATGGCCCAATGTTAGTCCAAAATTAGGATGGATTCCAGAGTCATTATGTCAATACATTGTTATTTTACAGGCCAGTGATTGGTTTGGGACTAGTCGGTTTTCTAGACCTGAAATTAGGGGGCCAGCACCTAATGGGACCCAATGGATATGTGGAATTCACTTATGGCCCTGCCTTCCCTCAGGCTGAATAGGAAGATATACTATTAGGTACCCCTGGATGCAAAGGAGATGGACACCAAGTATAGGACAGCCAGCAAACCTCCCCAATCTCATTCATGGTGGGGAGGCAATCTGTTTTTCATGGGGTATGATCATCTAGCTTCACTGTTTATTCCACAAATTGGCTTAGAAGATGTAATGTGGTGCATGGAAATTCTAGCCAATTATACTCAAACTGCTCTCCACCAGGTTGAGGAAAGTATTTCTCTACTTAACACAGAAGTAGCACTCATGAGGAAAGTCATCTTACAAAACCAGATCACTTTAGATTTCCTCACTGCAGCCTAAGGCAACACTTGTGCCATTGTTAGAACTGAATGCTGTGTTTACATTCCTGACAACTCTGGAATATAAGTAACTTCTTTAAGATTTACATTCCCAGGTAGAGGCTGTGTCCTCACTGTTAGCACAAAAAGACTGAGTCAGATACAAAGCTCACAAATCAATTTAACTGTTATTCAGAAATGCCTCACACAGGAACACGGGGTGCAGGGATGAAATGGCATCAGAGGCCCCACTTTCCTGGTGGAAAATGAACCAGTGAACAAAGAAAGGGACTGGGTTTATATAGGTTATTTTGAGGGATGGTCTAGTGAGCATATTAGTTTTCTTGGGCACTCAGGAGTTTGGGGTCAGTGAATATATCAGTTTGAAGGTTTAGGATTTTGACGCTTTGCTTTGAGAATCTGCAGATCTATCTTTGAAGGGGATTAATACCCTCTAGGCACTTTAGGGGTGATAAAACACTTCTTCCCCTGTCTGCAGTCAGCATCTGGACACCCTTTGTTTTGAGAGATGGAAGCCGTCAGCCTTCTTTTTCACTTTCTTTGCCCAGGCCACATTATCTTGGGGATTTTTTTTCCATCTCTAATACTCACCAGTCTTGTAATGGGAACAACTTTAGTTCTCGTTCTCTGGTACCTCCTGGTGGAAGACATTATTTTTTGTTTTTGTTTTTGTTGTTTGGGGGGGTGGGTACTGGTGATTGAACTCAGGGACATTTGACTACTAAGCCCCATCCTCAGCACCATTTCATATTTTTTTTTTTTTTTCGAACCAGGGATTGAACTCAGGGACACTCGGCCACTGAGCCACATCCCCAGCCCTATTTTGTATTTTATTTAGAGACAGGGTCTCACTGAGTTGCTTAGGGCCTCGCTAAATTGCTGAGGCTGGCTTTGAACTTGTGATCCTCCTGACTCAGCCTCCCAAGTCGCTTGGATTACAGGCGTGCGCCACCACGCCCGGCTACCATTTCATATTTTATTTAGATGTAGCATCTCACCGAGTTGTTTAGCACTTCCCTGTTGCTGAGGCTGACTTTAAACTCTTGATCCTCCTGTCTAAGCCTCCCAATCACTGGGATTACAGGTGTGCACCACCACACCCAGTGAAAGACATCGCTAATCTCTGGCATATACTCATTGGTATGTTCATATGTTGCAGCATTTATTGTTGCATTAATCTTATTCCATACTCATATCTTCTTGTTTCTCTCATAGATCACTTGTCTCTCAAATGACCTTACAATGTGTTCTTTCCACAGACTTTACTGTGGATCCCTGGACCAAAGCAATTCCTAAAGGGGAATCCTGAGCTGCTGACCCCATGTCGCACCCTCTCAGCCTGAGGCAGCCAGAGCAGTCATTGCCCCTTTTCCCTTACTGTAGTAAGTGTTCCCTAAAATTAAAGGGCGGGGGCTGAGATGAAGCAAGAACAAAGGATAGGGAGCTAGTGTAGATAGCAGATGATGAATGGAATGTTAATACCTTCAGGACCCTTCACACTCACCAATGGCCAAGGTCACCTGCTTCTGGGGGATTGTTCCTCCCAGAAGGGAATTTGTTAATGAGTATTTGCTGGGTGGCTCCTTCCCTGTTTTTCTGGGCAGACAATGGAAAATGGGGAGAGGTACCCCTGGATCACCCTCTTCCCGCCTTTTGGCCACCCAGGCAGGATATAAGGATGGGGCATGAGAAGTAAGAAACCTGGAAACTTTAAGAGTGCAAGATTCCCCACTTCCTGTGGATACCAGCTCTGAATCACCTTCTTCCTTGGGAGAAGTTTGTCTCTATTCTATCCTTTCCTTGGTGTGTGTGTGTGTGTGTGTGTGTGTGTGTGTGTGTGTATTTTTAGTTGTCCACTGATCTTTTATTTATTGATATGTGGTGCTGAGAATCAAACCCAGGGCCTCACACATGCCAGGCAAGCACTCTACCACTGAGTCACAACTCCAGCCCTGTTCTATCCTTTAAAAAATTTTTTCTACACTTTCCTTGGTATTTTCTTGGGTGTTCATTCTTCAACACCTGGAGAACAGGACTCAGACTACCAAGAACACTATCAATATCCTGACCCCGGGCTGGGGATATGGCTCAGTCGGTAAAGTGCTTGTCTTGTAAGCACAGGGCCCTGGGTTCAATCCCCAGCACCGCAAAAAAAAAAAAAAAAAAAATTAAAAAATATCCTGACCCCCAAGGAACTAACTCTCACCCATGAAAGGAAACAGCCATTTAAAAAAATAGAACCAGCAGGGCGTGGTGGTGCACGCCTGTAATCCAAGCGACTTGGGAGGCTGAGGCAGGAGGATCGCGAGTTCAAAGCCAGCCTCAGCAACTTAGCTAGGCCCTAAGCAACTCAGTGAGACCCTGTCTCTAAATAAAATGTAAAATAGGGTTGGGGATGTGGCTCAGTGGCCAAGTGTCCCTGAGTTCAATCCCTGGTTCAAAAAAAAAAAAAAATAGAACCACCTAAGGAAAATTAAATAAATAAATAAAAAAACATACAAAATCAAGAGACAACTCAGGGCCTTCTAGGAATGGCTGGATTTTGTAAAATGTGGATTCCTGTATTTGGACACATAGCCAAGCCACTCTATGGCTGTTCAGCGTCCCACCTGTGAACTTCTTGTTTGAAAATGGAAACATGTCCTTTCAAAAGCTCAGGGACTTGCTGCTGTCTGCCACAGCCTTAGGAATTTCTGACTTACATGAGCCATTCATCTGTAATGTAGTTGAGAGACAAGGTGTGGCACAAGTCCTCACTCAAAAGTTGACAGACATTCCTCAGTTGTGACTTAATTTTCTGAACAGTTGGATTCTGTGTCCTGTGCATGGCCTGGATACCTAGGGGCTATGGCAGCCACAGCCCTTCTGGTGGAGGCCACCAAATTAATCCTAGGATACATACTGGCCACCAAGATCAGCATGTCCTTGAAATTAAAAGACGTCAGTATAAACCAGCAGAAGATGTCTGGTGGATTAAACAGGGAGATCAACAGCTGACTGGAGGGTGACTGACCAAGCCCCAGGCCACCTACTGGAATCCCCTGAAGTCACTATCAACATTTGCCCAACTCTAAACTTGGCAATCATGTTTCCTGAAAGCACATGGAAGGGAATACAAAAAGAAAAAAATGGAGGCAGACCTCATGGACCAGCAATGCTTTATTCAGCACCAAAGGGGCACATCTCTGGGGCAAAGGGCAGTGGGCCACCATGAGAGTCTGGCTTTTATATGGACTTAGTAGAGCCAGGTCATGGGAGTAGTTAATTACTTTTGGTGGGCCCTCTTGGTGGGTAGGGCCAGGTCATGGGATTGTCCACCAGGGTGGGGAAGGAGGGCAGATAGGAGAGGAGTAAGGGAGGTTCCTTGGGGGCTTATTGTTCATGTCTGTAAAGGTCGCAAAAGCCACGGCAGGTGGCCAAAAGGAGTAAGCTCGCCAGGCTGGTTCCCCAGAGTCAGACAGAAGTAGTGGCTTGAGATTTATTGGAGTCTGTGTCCCAGGAGAAATCTCCGGTCCCCCGGGGTGGAAGTCGGGGTGGGAGAACCAGAAGAAATCACACTTGGCTTTGGCTGCTCAGGGTTTTTATACAGAGGAAGGGGTCAAGGGTCCTGCCCAGGAAAAGGTGGACCCAAGGTGGACGTCAGGGTCAGCAGGTCTGCCTCATTGGTCACTTCTGGCACACTGTGTTGCTAGGTGACCTTGCTCCCTCCCCCTGCAGCCGCCCAATTCGATCTGACAATGTCCTTCATTCCAGACTTAAAGAGATATAGTGAGTTGGGTGACATCATATCTATTTCCTATTGAAAAGGGGCAAAGTAGGGCATCCCCTGTCAGAGATCTGGAAGAAGATGAGGTGGGAGTTGTTAGGTTTCTACAAGGTCCTAGTGTTTGTGGCTTGAGGGGGTGTAAAGGGAGGAATCATTGTAGGTGATTTACTCCTGATGGAGCTCTAGAGAGTGACTCCTTCCTTATGAGGCTCAGGAGAGTCATGTTGTAAATGAAGGAGGATACTTTTGCATGTTCTTGAGAGGTTGTCTGAGCTCAGTGGGTCACCTTGTTAAGAAGTTGCTTCTATATAAAATTAGCAGAGGGAAAAGATTATTTACAAGAGAAATTAATATTAGAGGGGTTAAAAGAGGGAGAAGCCAGAAAGTCCACCACTTTAGGAATCAACTGTTTCTCATTTCTTCTGTTCCAATGGGTCCTATAGTTGTTTAACCTATATTAAACAACTCGGTCCTATCGTTGCAGTCCTGAATGATTGACAGAGAAGCAACATTCTTCCCCAAAGAAGAGGCACAGGCCACCTCATTCTCAGTAAGGAAATATAGTCCCTGATGATTTTGCTGGATGACAGATGCTGGTACCAAATCGGTGACCTGTTGGATATCTTTTTGTTTGTTTTTGTCTTTTTGTGGTGCTGGGAATTGAACCCAGGGCCTTGTGCATGCAAGGCAGGCACTCTACCAGCTGAGCTATATCCCCAGCCCACTGTTGGGTATCTTTAATAAGATGTACTGACAATTTTTATAGTGGCAAAGAGAGGTTCCTAATCCTGTTGCTCCTGTGCCAATCCCAGTGGATATCTCTAGCCCCATGAGTAAAGGAATAATCTGAAGGGCTGTCTTTTGTCTGGTGTGTGCCCTTATCAGGACAGGCAATCTTTGGTTGTTAGGTAAAATGTCAAATTTAGGAGTAAGAAAGACTAAGGTAAAGAAGTCAGTCCAATTTTTGGCAGGCAGGGGTAAATATGAGTCTTGCAAAGGAAAAAAAAGCCTCAGAATTTGGGGGCATCAGGGTCGTGGGACTCACACAAATATAAACCTTAAATTCTAGTAAAAGTCTTTTAAATGCCCAGGAATGGCTGTATTTTGGTTAAAACTCTTTTGCCAGGTGTTCAAGTCCAAACTGATCAAATTGACCTTGTTCCTATCTATTGTTAAGAGTCAGCTGAGTTCCCACAGGGTCACTCTTGGGAAAGTTGAGAGTAGCCTCTTAACTCTTTTATTACCATCTGCTAGGATGGGTCAGGGTCTCCTTGATGATGTGGCTTCTCTTGGAAACATCAGGTTTGCCTCCCTTTTCTAATGATCCTTCTCATTTGCAGCATGTGCACTGGTCTGCTTTTTGTTCTCCAGGGTCTCAGTGATCCTCCTGTTTGGGAAGTCATGTGACCCAGAATTACAAAGCTCTTAGAGAAGTCATCTTATTCCCCAGATTCATATTTCTGAAGCTGATCTTTGCCTCTGTCTTAAATATCATAAAGTTTGTATATATTGTTTTCTGAGTTTATATGAATGTTAGCTAATACAATGAATCTTGAACAGCTGAAACATGAATCAAACAAAAGCTAAGAGAGCTTTTAACCCCCTTTTGTAGGAAAGTAGCAAAATGTTTCCATGTTTCATGATATTAACCTTTAAACAGATCAGGCTCTCATTTTCTTTTAGAAATACATTTAAATGTCTACCCCAGTGTAAAAAGTGACATAACATTTTACATATATCTTATTGACAACAGGTCCAGTTACAGAACATTAAATGATATAAGTAAATCCCCAATAAAAGTTACTACTTTTGTAAGTATAAAATTACTATTACAGACAACTTTAGTTTAGTTTGGAGAACACCAGCTTGAGAAAATGGTCTTTTTAACTTCTTTCTTTAAAGACTTGTATATCTGGAAGATATGAGCATATTTAGTATAAAAGTAGACAGAATTGTACCGCGATTACATTGATGTTTTTATATTAACCAAGTTTAGCTTTTAAAGAAAAATCTAGACTCTGTAATATAGCATAATACTCCAAAATAACAGTTTTTGTACAAGCCCTAATTCCTTTAAGACTAGTTGCTCTAAAGAATAAAACTTAATAGATACAGTGTTATGGGTAAATTAATGTTTTAAGAAATCCTTGTCATTTCAGCACATAGATTAAACTTTGGTTTGTATCACCAAATTAATATTTGACCTTAGGGAAAAACTTGAATAGCTTTAACTGATTGGGCTACTTATATATAACCAGCTTAGTTACACACAAACTTTTTGAAATTTACCCTTCACATACACAGACCCTCATCACTTACTCAGACCCTCCTTTTGCTTACTTAGATGCCTTACAACTTTACCACACAAAGACTTTCTTACCTCTCAGGTCGAATTGGGCGGCTGCAGGGGGAGGGAGCAAAGTCACCTAGCAACACACTGTGCCAGAAGTGACCAATGAGGCAGACCTGCTGACCCTGACCTTGGATCCACCTTTTCCTGGGCAGAACCCATGACCCCTTTCCTCTGTATAAAAACCCTGAGCAGCCAAAGCCACGTGCGATTTCTTCTGGCTCTCCCACCCCGACTTTCACCCCGAGGAGCTGGAGATTTCACCCAGGACACAGATTCCAATAAATCTCAAGCCACTACTTTTGTCTGACTCTGGTGAACCAGCCTGGCGAGCTTACTCCCTTTGGCCACCCGCTGCCTTTTGCGAGATTTACATTACCAAGAAACAGTTCCTTTTCCTTCTATTTTCTGTACTAATATTTCCATACCTAGAATCTTCTTATATCTCTTTCCTAGCTGTTGACACTCTTTGGTAATTCACACTCTGAAACAAACCTTATGAAATTTCTGAATTTAGACAAATTGTTCCATTTAATAAGATGAAATACTTTGTGCAATTGACAGTACTTTAATTGAAACACAGTTGAAACTTTTTGGACCCTGTGCATATAGAATTATACCTGTTAGAACTTTAACCATTATTAACCTTGTTTTTAGTGAAGACACAAACAAAACAATCAAACATTTTTCCATTTACCAATTTATGAAAACATACATAATGTTTAACTATATTACCCTATGGAATTCAAGAAGTCAAGAGTGCTTGATTTTATATTTAGAAGTTAGCACTTTAACTCTCAATTAATCTGATGCCTCTAACAAACACATTTATGAAGATTAATTCTATTGGTGTTAAATCCCATTTATTTATTTTTAACTGCAAAAGCAAAATATCAGACAAGTGTAGCTAACAGTTCTAGCCATCTCTTTCCTGTCGAAGAAAAAATCCTAGAAGCAATGGATTTTACATTCTAGTCATTTTATAGAAATTAACATTCCAGGCTGGGTGCGGTGGTGCACACCTGTAATCCCAACACTTGGGAGGCTGAGGCAGGAGGATCACGAGTTCAAAGCCAGCCTCAGCAACTTAGCGAGGCCCTAAGCAACTCAGTGAGACCCTGTCTCTAAATAAAATACAAATTAGGGCTGGGGATGTGGCTCAGTGGTTAAGTGCCCCTGGGTTCAATCCCCAGTACCAAAAAAAGAAAAAGAAATTAATATTCTATTAATTGACCACCTAGAAAAACTTGTGAATTAGTAATTTTAAAGATCTTTATTCTCGTCTGTTTATCTAATTTAAACTGAACTTTTTAAATCACATGAACTAAAAATATTTGGATCCATTTTTCTTTTAAATTTTAATTTATAAGCACTCATTTATCTCTGTGCAAATTTTGATACCATGTACATGATATATGGGCACAAGGACAAATGCAGACAAAACGCAAGACACAAATGTGCACACATACACAAAACAGAGAGAAAACAGATCTCACAGCGTTTAAAACCTGTAAGATTGAGAGCTAACCCTTGCAAATTGGCCTCTGAACCAAGCAGAGTGTTCAAAAAAACCTCTCTAGTTGTATAAAATAGAACTGATCAGAAAACCATATTAATCTATGTATGCAGGATCAAAAACCATGAGCTCAAAAAATATAGAATTTTTAAAAAGCCAAGAGTCCTAGAAAAAATAGTAACAGCCATAATTAATGTAATAGCCACATACTATTACTGTGAGGATGAGGCCCCCCTTTTAATTAATGAGAACAGAAATGTGGGCGCATGTGCCAAGAAAGCTGTTTCTTTGCCTAGGGGGCAGCTCACCATTCTCAGAGCCTCTAGAGGTCAGCAGTTTCTGTTTTTCCTTCCATGACCTCTGGTTGGGGCCTCACTCAGGATGGAGGATACTATTAACTTTTGATAATTACTTTAATTTAAGGGAGGACATTTGCCAGCTAGTTGTGCCCTTAAAATTCTTTACATGTTACTCATAAAACCATGATTTAATATGATGTTCCTCAATTTGAAGTGGGAGGCAAGCCTGTTAGTACTCTGGGTGATAAAATAAATAATTTGGATTCCTGAACTAGGACAGATGAGGGGTAGACAGATTTTTTGGGCCTTTTCCTGACAGATGAGGAGAGTACAGGAGAAAATGTGCCTGATGAGAATCTAGAGATTAGGTAGTCTAATTTTAAAGCTAGGGGAGCTCTATCTTGAGAATCTCTCAAGAGTTTCAGGATCTGGTCATAAAAGTCTCCACCTTAGGGAAATTTGGCTCCTCTTACCAACATTAGTTTACCTGCTAATGTTGATAAGCAGGTACTGCTTCTTGGAAAAGAAAGCATGTTGGGGTCAGCATTTAGCATGCTCTCTCCAGCTCCTCTCTTTACCTGGCTAGTGAGAACAGGTGGGCTAAAGTGGAGTGATCCAAGGGCAGAACAAAGCTTCCCAGGAGTTCTTCATTAACATCTCCTACAACTCCCTGCAGGGAGGAACAATCCCTGAGCCACATTACCTGAGCCACATTACCTGAGCAATGGGTCGGGGAGAGGAAGTGTCCTGAAAGTGTTAACATTTTATCCTCTCCTGAATTAGGCCCCATCCTTCTTGACCCAGTCATTTGTTATTTACACATCTTGGACAATGGCAGCTTTGGCTGCTTCCAGCTGATAGGGGGTGACCCGGGGAAAGCAGTTTGGGTTTCCCTTTTAGGAGTCTTGCATCAGTTAAGGGGGCTGAGACGAAAGTCTGGCTTGCAAAAAACAGGTTGTAAAGTCATTGGAGGGTGGGTACTTCTGAAGCCAGAATTGACAGGCAGTTAGTGTAGAAATCAGGGAATCTGGTCAAATTAGGGAATGGAGTCTGGGAAGTTGGAGATGCCCCTGGGAGATTGGAATGTCATTGCCTCCAGAGCCCTCTGATCACCAAGGTTACCTGCTTAACTGCCCCTCCCCAAAAGCTGCAGGCAGGGAGTTGCTAATTAAGGCCTCCAGGTCCCCCACCTGAATCTCCATGCAGCCCTTCCCCCTGCCATTCACACCTCACCTTTTTGCTGTGTCACCACCGCCATATCGACAGGAAGGAGAGATAAAGGTCAAAGGAAGAGGCAGAACAAAAGAAGACACTAACCTATAAAAGATGGAGGGTGCGCTCACTTCTTGGGGATTCCAGAACATCAGCCATGGCCCCCCTTCTCCCACTCGGGAGAAGTTTGTATTACCACTTTTAAATAAAGCCTGCCTAACATGCTTGCCTTGGCGTGCTTCTCTGGGGTTATACTTCAACACCGGAGGAAGCAGAACTCGTCACCAGTATGCGACGGTATCACTTCCATGAGAGAAACAAAAAGGCCTGAGTACTGGAATGAGATTAATACAAATAAAATGTTGCAGCATCTGGAACATGTCGATGAATATCCTGAAAAGATTAGAAACCATTAATCTCTTATCAGGTGCAGGAGCTAGATTGTTCCCATAACAAGGCCAGTGAGGACACACCTTTATTTTGGAATGTAAATCTTTAAGGATGTTAGTTACATTGCCAGAGATGTGGCCTCGCACAGTCACTGCCAGGGCAAGCAACCCTGGGGCACAACCCTGTGTGTGTGTGTGTGCCTCCTCCCATGGTGCAAGCCCCATCCCAGGGGGGTGGGTGTGGGTGGATGGTGACCAGCAGAGCATCCTGGGCTACATGGCATGGCCAGGGGATTTCAGGAAGGGGGAGTGGGGAAGAAGGAGCTGCCTGTGCAGGAGTGCCGCTGGAGGTGGGCTGTGCCTTGAACACAGACCTGTGCTCTCCCCAACACATACACCTCGCTGCAGGTGGCACTGATGTACACAGGTGACCTGTGGGCAAAAGCTGAACTGGCATACTGCTCTTTTGGGGAATGAAGAAAAGGACTGGGGGCCAGGACTTCATCTAGGGCACTTATGGAGCAGGTTGTTGGCTAGAATTAATTGTAGAGCAGAGCAAGGTTGGCATAATGAGGGCTTTCAGCAGAGATAAAGAAAAAAAAAAAAAAAAAAAAAAGCTTGAAGGTAGGGAACCCAGGCCATTTGCCATTTCTGTGGAGGAAATTGTTTAAATCTTGGAGGATTTGGTGGTCGAAGGTCATGAATTCTGAATTTGGGCCATTGACTTAGATTGCCTAATTTAGATTGTGGCCACATTGATGGAGGAACCCTGGGTTCCAGATAAACACTGAGGCAAACTTAAGGAGAGTCCTGAGGAAGCCCTCATTTTAGAGAGGTTTGATGGGGGTGGCAGTTAAGACTAAGGCATCCCTTGAAGTCTCTCTCCCATCCCTGGACAGAGTTCTACCAGAGAATAAGAGAATGACTTCTCTCCAGTCTCAATGGTGGGGGACAAAAAAGGCAAGGGTCTCAGGCAGAGTGCCTCTGCAAGAGACCAGAAGAGATAACACCTCTCCAAGGAATGAGAAGGCTGGTGTTGCATGCAGCAACAAAATGGCCTCTGATCCCGAGGTCTCATGGAGAGAAAAAAAAACTGGAGGTGTTAGCACAAAAAGACCAGGCAGGATGCAAATGTCATGAATCATCTCAGCTCTTTATTCAGGAATAAAGTTTCACATAGGAACAGGGGGTGCAGGGATGAAATGGCATCAATGGACCCACTTGCCTGGTGGAAAATGAGCCACTGAAAAAAGAGAGGGACAGGTTTTTTATAGGTTATTTTTTTTTTTTTTTTGAACCAGGGATTGAACTCAGGGACACTTGGCCACTGAGCCACATCCCCAGCCCTATTTTATATTTTATTTAGAGACAGGGTCTCACTGAGTTGCTTAGGGCCTCGCTAAGTTGCTGAGGCTGGCTTTGAACTCGCGATCCTCCTGACTCAGCCTCCCGAGTCGCTTGGATTACAGGCGTGCGCCACCACGCCCGGCTTTATAGGTTATTTTGAGGGATGGTCTAGAATATAAACTCGGCGGAGTGGGTTCAGACCAAATTACCAGCTCACCGCCATGGAAATATAAATAATGCCAGCAAATGGCTAAACCAGAGCCAGATGGAAGTGATAGACTTTATTAGAGATTGCGCTCCCGGGCAAGAT
>JAJEJO010048058.1:312049-360053 GCA_020662805.1 Glaucomys volans
GGGGGGGGGGGACCAGAAGAAGTCGCAAATGGCTTTGGCTGCCCAGGGTTTTTATACAGGGGGAAGGAACAGGGGGGTCCTGCCCAGTAAAGGTAGGTCAAGGTGGATGTCAGGGTCACCAGGTGTCCTCCTGATTGGTCACCTCTGCCGCACCATCTGGCCCTTTGTGCTCGCAGTGGGTTGCTAGGGGTCTTTTATCTGCTTCCTCCCCTGTAGCCGCTTCAGTGTGACTCGACATCCCGACCTTTTTGGTGATATAGGGCGCCGGAGTCTGTCTGGCTACTTCCTGCATGTTAGGGGGCGTCATGGGGAGAAAAAGGTTCGGGTGCCGGGTCCGTGGGGAGGCGGTTAGAAGGGTGCAGGAGCATTTGGTTGTATGTCACTCTTGCAACCTCACTCATGCGGCTCTGGGCAAACCTGAGAAGACAGGGAGCAACCATTAGTAGGAGGCCTATTACAAATATAGGGGTGAGGATGGGGGTCAGCCAGTTGGCAAGAGTGGAGTTTAGCCATCCTGGCCAGGGGTCACTTGATTGTTGCTGCTTAAGTTTTTCGCTCAGATGTTGGAGAGTTTCAACATTTTTTTCGACGAGTCCAGTTTCATTGATGTAATAACAGCATTCTTCTTTCAAGAATAGGCACTTTCCTCCTTTATCTGCTGTCAGAAGATCTAGGGCTCGGCGGTTCTGTAAAGAAACTTGGGCAACAGATGTTATTTGTCTCTGTAGGGATGCCAGGGAGGCAGCCGATGCCTCTATCGTCTCTTGGAGTTGTTGTTCTAGCTTTTGGGTGGCAGTGACTGCATAACCGAGTCCTCCTGCCCCCAACCCAGAGGCCACAAGTGAAGAGGCCAGGGAGAGCCCAACCACCACTGGTAGGAAAACAGCCCATTTCACCCTAGGAATGGGATTTTGAAGAAGCCAGATTAATTCAGCTTCACTATATAGTGTTAATTGAGGAACCAGAGTGGAGGGCACACAGAAAGCAAAGGGCATATTGGGACCTAATTCTTTTGTCAGAGTACCATTACACCAGAAAAAGAATCCTGGAGGAGCAGACATGGGAGAAGAGACCTGTACGGTTCGGTTGCAAGGTACTGGGTTAGAGGAAGTGTAACAGTACGCAAAGTTCTCTGAGGAGTTGTAGTAAAGGGGAACTCCCTCCAATGGTGAAGAGGGGGTCCTTTGAGGCTGTGAGGAAGTACTAAGGGGGGTACTCATGGGAACAGCTGTTAGCGGGGTCCGGGTCCAAACCCGCACAAAGAAAACAATCTGAGATGTTATTAACTCTGGAGAGATTGAGAAGTTGAAGACCTTGACGGATCAGAGTAAGCCATGAGAAAGGATTAGCATTGGGATGAGTAGCTGCGTTGATCTGGCGTTGGATTTCCTTTTCCTGCTCCTGGATGGTTAGGTGAAGCTGAGGAAACACCTGAATATAAACTCTCCAGATTCTAAGTGAAGCCTCAGGACGACTGGCTGTTATCCCTGTCAACCCCCGAGGCCCATTTTGGGGTCCAGGGGTCCTTGATGTTGATTCTTATTGCATATCCCCAACTGGGATTGTTAGGGTCGAGACACCTACCGCCCCCGAAGGAAGACTCCAAGAGACCTTCTCATGCAACACGCACAGGGTTTATTCTCCAAGCATGCTTGGGGCTCCCTACATGTCCTAAACAGCAGGACGGAGGCAGAGAGCCCCGAGCCAAAGTACGGCAAGCTTTTTATAACAATAAGCAAACGGGCAGTTTCCTTGGGTGAACAATTTATGGATTTGCTAGCAATTTGGTGATGTTTACACAAGGTTAGCTGAGCAATTTATGGTTTTACTAACAACTTGGTGATGTTTACACAAGGTTAGCTCCCAAGCTCAGTTCCCCTTATCTGTCTTAGTCACAGAATTACAACAAGATGCAGGTGGGGGTCTCATTATCTTTTCTGGGCCATTTTCTGGCTTCTTTTAGTTAACCCTCTCCTACCATTTAACTCTTTCATGTCCTTTAGCCTGAGCGACTCTTACAGGATCAGGGAAATGTCTTTTTGACCTAACATAGAACATATCAGTTTTCTTGGATACTAGGAAATTTGGGGTCTGTTTTATTGATTAATGAATATGTCAGTTTGAGCACTCAGGAATTTGAACTTTTTGGGTCAGGTGTCTGTGTTCTGCCTCTGGAGAGGATTTACTCTGGGGGAGATCAGTGCCTTCCAGAGACTGTTATTTTAGATGTGATGAAACACTTCCTCCCTGCCTGAAGCCAGCATCTGGAAAACATTTGTCTTGGGAGATAAAGGCTGTCAGTGCATTGCCTTCTTTCTCACTCCCATTTCTTATGCTTCATTGTATTGGGAGGTTTGTTATTTTTCCATATCTAATAGGAGATTTGCTGGAAAGGGGATGGGTAAAAAGAACCCCCAAAATGTTTTGGGTCAGGGAACCAAATAAAAGCACTTGGAAGGAAAAGCAAAAAGAAAAAGAAAAAATGGAGGCAGACCTCATGGACCAGTGATGCATATTCAGCATGGAAGAGGCACATCTTTGGGTTAAAATGGTGGTGGGCCACCATGAGCATCTGGCTGTAGCAGAGCTAGGTCATAGGAGGAGTTAGTTACTCTCCACAGGCCCTCTTGTTGGACAGGGTTGGATCATGGGAGGGGCCATCAGGGCAGGGAAGGAGGGCAGGCAGGGGAAGAGTAAGGGAGGTTCCTTGGGGGCCTATTGTTCATGCCACTCACTTTCCATCCCAGAAGAAAAGGTGACTTCCTTCATCCCTGTGTGGAGACCCCAGAACAGGTTCACTCTAGTAGGCCTGGCCTCCAGGATGGGACCAAACTTTGACCAACCCTCATCTGGACTGTTCCACACAGGAAAGTAGTTCCTTAGGGAAGGGAGCTTGGAGAGCAAGTTGTATCACCGTTCTTCCCTAGGAAGTGGCTCAGGCAAAACCCCTTTCCCCAAGTCCCTCAGCACACAAGACTCAAGTGACCAGCCTTCCTGGAGCTCTGCCACTGGGGAAAGATGCATGAGTCACATCTACCCTCTTGGTGTTGATGTTATAGTGTAGATGTGCTGTGTCCGTCAAAAGGTCATGTGTGAGATGATGCAAAAAGTTTAGAGGTAGCCAGGCATGGTGGCGCACGCCTGTAATCCCAGCACTTGGGATGCTGAGGCAGGAGGATCTGAGTTCAAAGCCAGCCTCAGCAACTTAGCAAGGCCCTAAGCAACTCAGTGAGACCCTGACTCTAAATAAAATACAAAATAGGACTGGGGATGTGGCTCAGTGGTGGAGTGCCCTGGGTTCAATCCCCAGTACCAAAAAAAAAAAAAAAAAAGTTTAGAGGTGAAATGATTGGGTAGTGAGAGCCTTAACCCAATCAGTGAATGAGTCCCCTGATAGGGATTAACTGAGTGGTACCTGTAGGCAGGTAGGGTGTGCTGGAGGAAATGGATCCTTGGGAGCGTGCCTTTAGGGTTTATATTTTGTCCTTGCTGAGCCCAGATCTCTCTCCTGGGTGCCATGTTCCCAACAGCTTTCCCCAGCCGCACATTTCCACCATGATGTTCTGCCTCACCTTGAGCCCTAAGGAATGGAGCCTAAGGAATGTCTGTGGACTGAGACCTCTGAAAACACAAGCCCAAAATAAACTTTTGCTCCTCTAAAATTGTTCGTATAAAATCTTTTGGTCAGAGTGATGAAAAAGCTGACTAAAATACTACACCTTCCTGCTCATGTGAAGGGATGGAAGGAAAGGGGACTCCTGACAGGGGGAAAGAGAAACAATCAAACATGGAAACACAGACACAAACTGTCTCTTTCCTGGAAGCAGCATGGTTACCCACAGAGGCAGCAGCCATGCAGGTCAGGGGGCCCCAAAATGGGTGGCTCAACCAGAATGCAGGGCGTGCACTGGAGGATCCAAGTGCCTCAGAGTGCTTCAGAAATGGCCTAATGCCCTGGCCCCAATCTCGGGTGTGTCCCTCTCTTACTCGAAGGAGGAGGAGGAATGAGCAAACAGTGGGGACAGCAGCAGCAGAGATGGCTGGGGGACTAAAGAGGGAGATCATGAAACATGACTACCTCAGGCTGACCAGTGGGAATTAGGAAAGGAGGCCAAGACTCATGCTGCCTAGGTGTTGGGGTGGTCGGACACTCCCTATGGTCTCTTAAGATGGCGCCTGGCGGTATGCCAGTTCCGCTGTTGCCATGGAGTAAACAAATGTATCTTTGCGAAAGTTATTCCTATTGGTTGGTTGTAAACTGGCCACACACGTGTGTCCGGTTCATGCTTTAAGCCTTTGTCTATGCTTGCCCATGCATGCTTCACATGAAAGTTCTGTGATTGGTCAACTGAGGGTATAAAAGAGAGAGAAGAAGAGAGAGAGGGAGAGAGGAGAAGAAAAAGAAAGAAACGCGCGCACAAAATAAAGAGCTGCATGCACATTCCCGGGATCGCGTCTTTATTGCGGGCGACAAGACGACGATACCTAGGGAGAGAGGCACTGATGACGCTGGTCACTCATGCCTTTGTAGGAAAGGCTTCACATCTGCTGTTATGGTTTGGATGTGAAATGTCCCCCAAAAGCTCACGTGTGAGACAATGCAAGAAGGTTTGGAGGAGAAATGAATGGGCTACAGCCTTAAACTAGTCAGTGAATTTATTCCTAATGGGATTAACTGAGTAGAACTGGAGGCAAGTGGGGTGTAGATGGAGGACGTGGTTCAATGGGAGTGTGGATATGGGGGATATATTCGTATCTGGCCAGTGGAGACTCTCTTTTGCTTCCTGATCACCATGTGAACCACTTTTCTCTGCCACACTCTTCCACCATGATGTTCCGTTTCCCCTGGAGCCCCCAGGAATGGAGCTAAACTTCTATTGACTAAGACTTCTGAGAGTGTAAGCCCCCAAATAAACTTTTCCTCCTTTACAGTTGTTCTGGTTAGATCCTTTTAGTCACAGCAGTGAAAAAGTTAACTAAAATATCTGCCATTCAAGAGGTGACAAGAACTTGCCCCACACCTTTGAAATAGCCTACAAGGTGGGGTGTGGGCAACAAAACCACCCCTTTAACTAACCCTCTGCAGTAAAGGGATGCATTCCCCAGTGAAGATTGGCAGCTAGACTCCCCCAGATTCCCTCCCCCATGACAAGGATATGAACACCTTCTGGGTGATCCTTGGCTGATGCCTTTTCTGGGTGGATAGTAGCATACCCCACCTGAACCAAAAAGGTCCAATATGTCATTAAAGCTCTACAGAAGGAAGCATTCCTCAGTTTGGATCCCTGGGTCACTCCACAGTGACCCTGGGGCCTCAATTTCCATGGTGACACAGGAGGCCTCATGGGCGTTGGGCACCACTTACATCTTTACACCTCCTGGCTCCCTCAGTCATTAGTCAAAGTGGACAGGGACAATCTACTGATTAAAAGCACCTTGGCTAAACTGTGCCAAGAACCCCCAAATCCTGGTGACAACTTTGGCCTATTGGCCTGTGAAGAATCAGAATTGCCCCCAAACTTCTCTTCAATTAAGCCATTGTGAAATACTATATGGGAAGTCATTTGTGACCTCAGACCTTGTCACTGATCCTAAGATACAAGAAGTGATCAGATATGTAATCAATTTGGAGCAGGAGCAAAGCCCTTTGGAGTCAGAAATCACATTCTCCCAGCTCCTGACTCCAGCCCTACTGCTCCACAAATCCAACCAGGTGAACTTATTCTTTTTTTTTTTTTTTAGTTATTGATTGACCTTTATTTTATTCATTTATTTATACGTGGTGCTGAGAATCAAACCCAGTGCCTTACATATTCAAGGCAAGCGCTCTACCACTGAGCCACAACCCCAGCCCCTGAACTTATTCTTTTTTTTTTTGGTACTGGGGATTGAACCCAGGGGCACTCGGCCACTGAGCCACATCCCCAGCCCTATTTTGTATTTTATGTAGAGACAGGGTTTCACTGAGTTGCTCAGGGCCTCGCTAAGTTGCTGAGGCTGGCTTTGAACTCGCGATCCTCCTGCCTCAGCCTCCCAAATCGCTTGGATTACAGGCGTGCGCCACCACGCCCGGCTGAACTTATTCTTTACTTTTTTTAATATTTCAATTTTTGGTATGGGAAACTGAACCCAGTGGCTTTACCACTGAGCTGCATCCTCAGTTCTTTTTAGGTCTTTATGGTCAGGGTCTCCCTAAATTCCACAGTTGGCTGCAAACTTGTAATCCTCCTGCTTCTGACTCCACATTGGATGAGATTACAAGTGTAAGCACAAAAGGATGAGATGCCTACCTCAGGGGATTCAGAGAAGCCTGAATTCATTCACAGACTTGGGCACCATCAGGGCTCATTTTCCAGAGGTGAAAATGGCTGTCAGTTACAAAGGGGATTTTGGTTTTATAGGGTAGGACTAATTTGCCATGGGGGAGGGTCAAGGTTTAGGGCCCAGCATTCAGTATCTGCCCCTTTCCCCCAGGGCCCATTGTTATCAGGAAAGGATTTTCTGGGAGGTTAATCCTTGGGTAATTTCCCCTTCCTCCTCCTGAGCTGCACCTCTCTCCATTTTTTTCGGGGACTATCTTGCAGGAATATTATTTTCCATAACCCTTCATTTTGGACTCTGAAAGGGGAGAAAGAAGTGGGGAATTGGGTCAGATTTGACTGCTTCGAGCTGAGAAGAGGTGAAGTGGGGGAACCCTCCTTTCAGAGTTCTGGAATACAGCATGGAGATCGTGGTGGGGAGGGTGTGTGGGGAGCCTGAGGTCATCATAGATGAAGTCCTCCTTTTGTGGTTTCAGAAAGTCAGGCTGTGACTGTGGGAGAAGTGTGTTCTGGGAGGCAGTTTGAAATGGCAGGTTACCTCATTAAGAAACTGCTTCTGTATAAAATTAAGAATAGGGAGAAGAAAGGTTGTTATAAGAAAGGTGAGCATTAATTAATTTGCCAGTGCTAGGAAAAAATTTTTCCAGTGTCAAAACAGGACATGTTCTTCTAAAGTGCCAGGAATCATGCACCTCAAGTACACAGCAGAAAAAATAGTTGGGGGCAGTGGGACTTTGCTGAGGGGCACTTGATAGGGTGGTAGTGGAACTTTGGGGAGGAGGGCCTGATGTGGGGACCATGGGACCCTGGGATCTGTAAGGAGGAGGTTCACCTGCTATTTCTGGGGTTGTAAATGAGGAAGAGAGTTGAGAGTCTGTAAGAATTAATTGCAAAGTGGGACACGGTTTGCATATTGAGGGGTTTGAATGAAGGACAAGAAAGGCTTTGAAGTACGGGACCTCACTCCTCTTTGCCATTTTGCAATAAATGATTTTTTAATTTTTGGAGAATTTCTTGATCAAAGGTTCCATATTTGGGCCATTGGTACAGAGCATCTAATTAGTATTGTGACCAAATTCGAGTGCTGAGCTTAATGAGGTGTTTGATTTTGAGGTCAGTTTGGGAGGAAAGGATCTTAAAATTCCTAATAAGACAACCCAAAGGGGAGTGCCAAGGAATTGACTGACCGATTTCCATGTTATGGGGGGTAATTGGGGTGTCACATTGAAACCAAAGCATCCCCTGGATTCTTTCCAACACCAAGCTGGACAGTGCCACCAGAAATGGGGGAATGTCTTCACCCCAATTTCAATGGTGGAGGGACCCCCCGGGGTCCTATGGGCCAAAAGGAGGGGTCTCAGGGCAGGGTACCTATCTGCTAGAGACTGGAAAGACAGATGGACAAATATCTTCACCCCAATTTCAATGCTGGGGGGACCCCCAGGGTCCCGTGGGCTAGTTTCCTCTCCCTCCTCCCAAGTTGCACCTCTGTCCATTTTTCTTTGGGAGCTATCTTGCAGGAATATTATTTTCTGTAACTCTTCAACAGGTATGTGCCAGTGCACCTGGCTGACTTTGCTCTTCTAAAGACTTGGAAAAGGGACTCGCACACCAACCCATCACTCCCTAGATGGGAGGACTCCTTCCAGGTCCTGCACACCCTTAGGATTGTCAGATTACAGGGCTAGACATGATGGGCCCACTTTCCAAGGATAAAACTTGTCCCTCTTGACGTTTTACAGCCCAGGACCACTGGCCACCAGGAAAAAGAGAAAAAGGATGCCTCTTCATGTGAGCCTCTGGAAGATGGATGGTTCCTTTTCAGAAGAAGAGCCCTGTTTAAGCTGCTCCCCTAGGTACTACATGCCAGGACTCTTACTCCTCTCTGCTCTAGGGGGATCTGTCCTTTCGGCTGTGGGGATTGCTCCGTGCATGAGGAGCCCACCCCTGGCGGGGGGTCTCTCTTGGCATTTCTGTCCTCTAACTCCTCCCCTGTGGCTGCCTGGGGCGCTGCTGTGAAGCAACACACATACTAGGAACAGCCACTAGGTGGCAGCACTACCCGTAACTGCGCTCCTCTCGCGTCTCCCCCACGTTCTCACTCCTGCGGGGTAATTCTCTTCACCTGTGGACTGGAGACAGGCTGAGAGGGAACAGTCTTCCTTTCTAACATGGTTTGCTCACTCTGGGGGACGACGCCAAGCCAATGTCAGAGGACATTTGGGCAAATGAGGCTTACATGATCTAAATCTTCCTTTGATGGCTAATGCTACCCATCCAAACGCAAGAATTAAAGCTCACCTCCTCATAGGACACTCCCATGGACTTGTTTTGAGGGGACAGGCACTGGGGACTTAATTCAGGTGAGCTCAACCACCGAACAAAACCCAAGAATTAAAGCTCACATCCTTATATGACATTCCCCCATGGACTTTTTAGCCTTTGACTTTGAGCTGGTGAACTAATGTAGCTGGGTCCAATTTCAATCACTTCGGTAATCACTGAGGTAAAATTATAGATTCCTGCTGTAACCGTCAGTGCTCTTGATCAAACTGCTCCAACACCCCTCCAAGCAATCATTATATAATGCAATTGGTTTTTCTGACTGTACCTGTGTCCCACCTGCTCTGCTGTAAATGGAAAATGGGTAGACAGTTTACATTAGCCAGAGTATTAAAGTCCTCCTTACAAAAAGGACCTTGTCTTCATCAAGCAAATGCACTAGTGACCCCTCATTAGCTCCTAAAGATAAAATAGATGTTGGTCTCAGTTTTGTTTTGTTTTTCTATTGGCAGCTTAGCCCAGGGGCACTTTTCCGCTGAGCTACATCTTCAACACTTTGTACTTTTCATTTTGATACCAAGTCTTAAGTTGTTTAGGCTAGCCTGAACTCCCACTCAGCCACTCAAGGTGCTGGGAGTAGTGGCATGAGTCACCACACCTGACAAAGATTCTGATCTTGAACCCTAGATTCTGTACTTACCTAGCAGAAGTAAGTACCTACCTCCCTTCTGGGTTCTGTGAGGTGAAGACTGTACAGAGCATCATTGGAAAGAGGTGACTCAACTATGGGGAGTAGGATATGTTGTCACTTTGGCAGACAAAATGCAAGCTTTCACCAATGACCCCTGATACACCTTCTCTATCCTGAGAAGGGAGGTCCAGGTCTACCTGCAGCTGGGGGAATCACCTGAATTGCATCACTTTCTGGATTGGTGAGAGGAAGGACTTTGCATTGCAGTGACTGACACGTCAGAAACCATGGAGACATGGCCATCAAACTGGACAAGACTTTAAATTGCTACCTACATCCTGGACTCATTAGCCTATCTGGTGATAGAAAATAGATCAGATTACTTGTTGGCTGATGAAGTGGATTTAGGCTCTGGCAAACATCACCTGCTGTTTTCATATCAGTGTGTCTGGACACATAGAAACTAGTGCTGAGAAGATTTTACAAGTGATACTTGGCTGCCAACTGCTTCCCCACGTAGTGCTGGGCTCTGTGAAGCTTCCTTGCCTAACTCCACCTGGGTCTTACTACAATTAGGATTCTTGATTGCTATATTTCTCCTATCTTTGGCCCTGATCTTCTATCTCCTGGTAAAATGTGTCTCTTCTAGGAGACAGAAACTCCAGGTCAAGATGATGCTGGCTAGTGGACATCAGATTTCCTACACCATAGACTCCCCTCACCCTCCCCACAACGTTCCCTCTACCTAGTCCAGGCAGCCAGAAACCTTTGATTTCTGGTGCCACTCCAGCCAGAAGCATCTCTGGAAGGTGGACCAACCCCATTATCCAAATAGTAAGAGTAACATATCAGAGTCTCTGGGGAGGGAGGGAATGAGACAGGAAATGGGGAAGTAGATGCAGGCACACAGTCTTCCTCAGTGGACACTTTGACCTGGTCTTATGTGACAGGCTCTTGCTTAACTAACGGATCCATTATAGATATGAGCAATTAGGTGTGCAATCAGCTACATCTGGTTGGATCCAATTGGCATCCAGTATCGTCTTCAACCACAGGTATACTGGTAGCATCTAATTGGACAAAATGACATTTGATCTGACTGGAATTACCATACTGTGGAGCCAGTTCTTATGCAGGGACACCAAGAAGCAAGCTGACCCCTACTTTACCTGCTTACTTATTAAGGCTGGTTGCCACATGTACCCACAGACCCCTGAGCTGTATGATCACATGCCCATGGAGATGACTGGGGTTCCATAAAGAGACCTTCTAATTCCAGGGAACCTCATCAATAGTTGATCCCTGCTCAGAAATATAAATTCCCCTACACAACAAAGGCTGTGACCTTTCTAACAGTGGAGCCGCTCAGCTCTTCAGTAGCACACACAGCTTTGAGTGTGTCCTGCTCACGTTGCAATAAAGCAGTTCTTTTGCTATGAGCTGACTTGTTCTTTTTGGTGACATGGTCATAAACCTGGAAGGGTTTTAGAGCAGGTCTCCACAGCTCTGCGGACCTCCTCAAAACTCCGAATGGTGACAAAGATGAGAACCCCTGAGGGAGAAGGAAAGGGGAGGGTTCTCATGTGATTAGTCATTTCCTGTATCAGATCATTCATAGGAAAATAATAATTTGCTTATGTCTTCCCACTCTCCAAGGAATAGTCATTTGTCAATTTTGAAATCCATACAGAGAATCTTAGAATTCTGCTTGTCTGCTTATAAGTCAATACAGAAGGAAAGCAGAGAGTCTCCTGGTGTGTTTGTTTGCTTTCTGAAAACTTGGGTTCAGCATCTCTGTGTCATTGACTCATCAGTGTAGATGTGAACCCGGTGAATGACCTGCAGTGGGGGCACAGTCCTGAGGCCAGTGACTCTAGGCCGAGGCAGGTCTAGCCTGGAGAGAGAAGGCCCTGAAGTCCCCCTGGTGCTTCCTGCAGTGGCCCTTTCCTTCGGGTGTCCTGCTGCCGCTGAGCACAGCTGCAGAGGGGAGATGACAGTGAGAAGCTGCAGAGCCCTGGGAAGCAGGAGCCCCCTTGCAGGTGGTCTGGGGCCTCTTCCTTTCTGAGGTTGAGACTCTTGTTTCACTGTGGCTGTTTTTTTGAATGACCTGTTTTTTTTAGAACCGGGTATTGAACCCAGGGGCACTCGGCCACTGAGCCACATCCCCAGCCCTATTTTGTATTTTATTTAGAGACAGGGTCTCACTGAGTTGCTTAGCACCTTGCTGGTGCTGAGGCTGACTTTGAACTTGCGATCCTCATGCCTCAGCCTCTGGAGCCGCTGGGATTACAGGTGTGTGCCACCATGCCAGACATCACTGTGACTGTTTTTGAGACAGTGATTTGGGGTGCATAGCTTACTGATGTCAATTTGTAAATTCTGTATGTGAAGGAAATGTATGAAGAATAGGATTAGAGACAGAATATTTAAAGATCCCCTGGAGAAAGGGTTTATGAATTTGACAGTTTGTTTAGGTCAGAGCATGAAAGTGACTCAAGGTGAGAGTGTCTATGGTGACTATTCAGGTTTGGAAGGATGGAGAGTTTGCACACCATGAGGAGAGGACAGCAGGCATGGTGACTCCCAGAGTGAAGTCCTTAGGCATCCTGCCTCTGTACCTGGGAGTGTCCCACTCTGAAAACATGGATTCAGCAAGCTGTCAGTGTGGCCCTCAAGCTTGGAAGTATGTTTCACCTTCTGAATCTAAATATTTCTTATGGCCTTGGGGAGCAGGCTGATTTCTGAGTTCAAATGTTTCCTTTTATCCCCTCTTGATTCCTTTGTAGAATGTTGCTTCCATTGAAGTCCATTTTCCCCCTGAATTGAATAACTGCACTCCCTGGTAGGTATGTTTTTATTGTTTTAGGTGAGAATGGGTCAATAGAAAAGGCAATAAGGAAGTCTTGGCTATGAAGCCAGCTGTCTCATCCCAAGTATCTGACCTCTGACAATATGAGACGCTCCCTCACTCTTTTCTGTTCCATTTTGTCCTGGCAGTCTGAAAGATATCCTTTTCTTTCTTAGTTCTAGGGATTGAACCTGGGGATTGTTTATCCACTGGAGATAAACAAAAATACTATTACATTTTATAAAATTATATCACATATTGTTTGCTACATTTAGTTTTTTTGTTTGTTTGTTTGTTTTTGTTTTTGTGGTGCTGGGGATTGAACCCAGGGCCTTGTGCTTGAGGCAAGTATGCTACCAACTGAGCTACATCCCCAGCCCCTACATTTAGTTTTTATAGGTATTTCCACACCATTGAGTCACATCTCCAGTCCTTTTTTCTTACATTTTTGAGTCAGAGGCTCACTAAGTTGCTGAAGCTGGCTTTGTACTTGCAGTCCTTCTGATACCCTCGCATACCGGTGACTAGTTCTGCTTCCTCCGGTGTTGAAGTATAACCCCAGAGAAGCACGCCAAGGCAAGCATTTTAAGCAGGTTTTATTTAAAAGTAGTAATACAAACTTCTCCCAAGTGGGAGAAGGGGGGCCATGGCTGGCTGATGTTCTGGAATCCCCAAGAAGTGAGCGCACCCTCCATCTTTTATAGGTTAGTGTCTTCTTTTGTTCTGCCCCTTCCTTTGACCCTTATCTCTCCTTCCTGCCTATATGGCGGTGGTGACACAGCAAAAAGGTGAAGTGCAAATGGCAGGGGGAAGGGCCACATGGAGATTCAGGTGGGGGACCTGGAGGCATTAATTAGCAACTCCTTGCTGCAGCTTTTGGGGAGGGGCAGTTAAGCAGGTAACCTTGGTGATCAGAGGGCTCTGGAGGCAATGACATTCCAGTCTCCCAGGGGTGTCTCCAACTTCCCAGACTTCATTCCTCATTTTGACCAGATTCCCTGATTTCTACACTAACTGCCTGTTAAGTCTGGCTTCACTTCTACCTCAGCTGCCGAGCTGCTGAGATGACAGGCATGTGCCACTGCGTTTAGCAAAACGTCCTTTTCTGATGTGGGATGTTGTCTATATAGACATTGCTTCTGGAACTGCCTGAGTAGACCTGTTATCTCAATTACAGGGGAAGAAACAGAAGAGCCCACTCAATACAGTGAGAAGACAATACCAGTTCTGAAAGGCCAGGATTAAATTCTGCTTAACCAATTAAATCCCAAATTTTTCAATTCTTTGCAGAATGCAAAATTTGCATTCTTTGCAGGATTGAAAATTTGGGATTTAATTGGTTAAGCAGAATTCAAATGAATTTAATTATATAACAATTAATGAAGCAGATCAGATATCCCCACCCCAAAGACCCTTGCCATAATTAAGCTCCTCTTTGTATCACAACGATTTTTACAAAGAATGCCAACAGGATTCCAGAGAAGTTCTGCAGAAAGGTCAATGTGATTTGAAGCTTCCTCTTTCTTATAAATGCCAGGTTTGCAAACAAAACATGTGAAACCTCTGTCTAACAGAATATGGGACAAAGACTAACCATTAAATTACCACCCACTGACATGTAACCACCTCACTGAGTATAACATTTAAAGAATTCCACACTGGGGGTCCAGAGAATTTCAGGAATGAACCACACTCTGGAACAGCCGGTGCAGCCAATGAACCTGCTTCCTGAAAATTCTTGGAGTGTCCAGCCTCTTCCATCATACATCATTAATAATCGTTAGCAATATTAACATCTTTTAGTTTACAGTTAAAATTGTATTTTATCGGGGCTGTGGGTGTGGCTCAGTGGTAGAGCCCTTGCCTAGTACTATGAGGCACAGGGTTAGAGCCTCAGCACCGCATAAAAGTAAACAAATAAATAAATAAAATAAAGGTATTAAATTAAGAAGACTGGATATGTGGCTCAGTGGTAAATGCCCCTGCCTTCAATCTGTGGTATCAAAAAATAAAAATAATATTACATTTTATAAAATTATATTACATATATATGTAAAATTATTATATTTTATAAAATTATATTATAAAATTATATAATTAATTATATAATTATAAAAATTATATATTACATATAATATAAATATTATATTACATTTTATAAAATTAATTCTATTAATTTATAATATATAAATTATATTATAATGCTGGTACCACTATAATGCTGGTAATATAAAATTATATTACATTTTATAAAATTATATTGTTTACTACATTCAGTTTTTACAGGTATTCCCACACCTGGGAGGGCGGGCCTAAATGGAAATATGCAGTTATCCCTTACGACGGGTCAGATCTAGGCCCCAGGGAAGAAGCTGGGGCTGGCGAGGGCTGTAGTTGGAAACCATCGCTAGGGTTCTGTACGGCTGGGAGGGCGATTCTCTCCTGCTGTCAGTCAGGGCTAAGGGGCGGGTCCTGGATCACTAGCCAATCAGAGACATGGAGTGAGGCTTCAGGAACTGTCCAATCAGGAGCGCAACTGGAAGAGGGCGGAAACCTTCTACTTTTGAAGAGCTTCGGTCCTGGAGCCGCCATGGTCCGTTTCCTGCGGGTCCATTGAAGAGAACCTCTAAAGGCCTCATCCTGGTCGCCGTGACCTCCGCCCTCTACAGGCTGAGGGCCACCTGGAACCCCCGAAGCCGAGAATGGTGAGTGTGGAGGGCGTCGTCCCCGGAAGCGGGAGCGGGTCTCCATGAAGTGAATGGACGAGTCGCTGTGGAAGGACCCGGGGCTCCGGCGTCCCTGGTCCGAGGCCCGCTGGCCACCTCGGTCCGGATCCTGCGCGGCCCCCGCAGTCCCGCGTCTCCCCGTCTGCGGTGGCGGCGGGAGGGTCGCGGGGAGACGGGGACTCGGTGTGAGGTGGGATGGGAGGGAGGCATGGTGCGGTCCCGGTCCCTCCCCGCTGCCCAGGTGGACCTGGTGGCTCTGAATTCTGTAAAACTGGGGAAGCCGGTTCTCAAATCCGCGACTGACCCTCAGGCCGGGGCTCGTGGGGGCAGGAAGCGAACAGAACCCACAGATCCTTGTCCACAGGCCTCACTAGCTGGAGATCAGCCCCGGCTCCGCATTGTTAAAAACGAAAAATGCGAGAGGAGGAAAAGCACAAGTGCGTTTAAAAGGAGCGCTGCAGCCAGGAGAGCCCAGCTGTGACGGGTGCAGACTGCTAGGTGTCGGGCCGAAGGGACTTTGCTTTCTAGAGGGGAGCACAGGGGAGCACGGAGAAGGTGGCAGATGAAGGGAGAATGGAGGGTGGCAGCATCATCTTAGATCTGAGAACGCTTCTCCCTGAACGTTTTGTTTTGTTTTGCTTTTGTTTGGTACCAGCATTGAACCCAGGGTCTTTAAACCACTGAGCCATATCCCCAGCACTGCACCCACTTGCTATTTTTATTTTAAAGGGAGACTTTACTACTGAACTACATCCCCAGCACTTCTTATTTTTTATCTTGATACACGGTCTCACTGAGTGACTGAGGCAGACTTTGAACTTGAGAGCCTCCTGCCTCAGCCTCCGAAGGCACTAAATGTATCTTGCTTCAGTTGATTACCCTGATCTTGAGTGTTTTTTAAGTGATCCTTCATTTTTGTGAAATTGTTTCTCTCTTTGCCCAACTTTTTGTTCTGTATCAATAGTGTTGTTTTTAATTAGAAATTGATTCATTTTGATACATAGAAAAATGATGGATTTTTGCATATTAAGTGTGTGTTTTACCTCATTGCAACACTCTCATATTAATTCCAGGAGTTTTTGTTCTTCTTAGGGATTTTGTTGCTAATCCATAATGGTCTGTGTGAAGTCATTTTTTGTTTGTTTTTAGTCTCAATGCCTATCCTTATTATTTCTTTCTTTTTTTTTTTTTTTTGGAACCAGGGATTGAACTCAGGGACACTCAGCCACTGAGTCACGTCCCCAGCCCTATTTTGTATTTTATTTAGAGACAGGGTCTCACTGAGTTGCTTAGGGCCTTACTAAGTTGCTGAGGCTGGCTTTGAACTCACGATCCTCCTGACTCAGCCTCCCAAGTCACTTGGATTACAGGCTTCTTATTATTTCTTATGCTTTCTCTGTACCTATTGATTTGATCTTAGGGTTTTGTTGTTTAGCTTGTTGAGGTGATCAGTTAGGGTTAGTTATACAACTTGACTTTTAAGTGTTGGTCATTCTTAAATACTTACAATAGGGGCTGGGGTTGTGGTTCAGTGGTGGAATGCTTGCCTAGCATGTGTGAGACACTGGGTTCAATTCTCAGCACCATGTATAAGATATGAAATAAAGGTCCATTGACAATTTATTTTTTATTTATTTATTTATTTATTTTTGGTGGTGCTGGGGATTGAACCCAGGGCCTTGTGCTTGCAAGGCAAGCACTCTACCAACTCAGCTATATCCCCAGCCCACAACTAAATATTTTTAAAAATGCTTATAATAATTCTCACTTTGATCATTCTGTTTGTATAAGGATAGATGTAAATTGCCATTATTTCTTGAGGATTTTTTTCTTCCTTCCTTCCTTCCTTCCTTTCTTCCTTCCTTCCTTCCTTTCCTTCTTTCTTTTTTGCAGGGGCTCATACAGGTGGGTGCTCTACATTGACCTCTCCCCAGTCCCGATTTGTGGGGGTCCTCTCTGCTATCTCCCTTGTGAATGAGAAAAGGATTAACTGCCAGAGGATGATGTTGGCGGTTTTTCTATCTATTACTCCAAAGAACATATCTACTCAATAAACACACAAGAGCCAATACTTTTTTTAAATGAGAGGGGCATGACAGGTCTGGTCACAGCAGCTCTGGCCTCTTACAACAACAACTCACCCAACTCTCTTTTATTAATAATACACGGGTAAAGGGAGCAAGGAGCGGGAGGAGCTTCTTCTGTGATGGACCAGATCGGGTGGAGTTAGGGGAACCATTCTCTTAAGGGAGAATATTCCAGAAGGAGACAGGGAACCACTCTCACAAAGTGCCACATGCTTTCTGGCAGGTCCAAGAAGCCAGGCCTCTGCATCCCATGGTTCAGCGTAGTCTGATTCTGCTAAATAAGGATGACTTCCCACACCTATTGAAGATTTTTTCATCTTTATTCATAAAAGCTGTTTGACTTCTCTCCCCCTCCTCTGACCTGTCACTGAGATACAACCCCAGTCCCTTATGTATGTATGTGTGCATGTATGTATGTATGTATTTATTTATTTATTTTTGTTGTTTCTTATAAGGTCTATCTAGTTTTGTATCATGGTACTATGAGCCTCATGCATTATTACTTTTGTATCTATTGCCTGGAAGAGATTGTGATGATTCATGTTATTAAATGTTAGTCAGAATAAGTCCAAGAACCAGGTGAGCCTGGTACTCCCTGTTTTTAGTGCTATTGTTTTAATTTCTGTAATTCATAGAGCCTTATGTACATTGTCTTTTCTCATATGAATTTTTGTGGATTGTATCTTTCCAGAAATTGGTTGATTTCTTCCAAGTTATTTTTTTGTGCTTTGTTTAAGATTATCTTACTCTTGTTTTGCCAGTTATCCAATGTGGTACATTAAACTTTTGAGTTGAGGTCTTTCTTTTCTAATATACATATTCATTGTTCTACATTTCTCCCTATGCACTGCTTTTACTGTATTCCACAAGTGATATTAAGATGTGTGTTCATTTTTACATATTGTGAAATACTTAGATTTCTTTGGTGTTGTTTCCTTCGATGCATGTGTCATTCAACCATGTAGTGTGTAATTTCTTGGACATTTTCCAGCTATGTTTATGCTATTGATGTCTTGTCTTATCTCATTTCAGTATGGTCTGAATGTGAGTAACTGTATGATTTCTAGCTGTGACCCATGGAGTATTAACAAAGGATGTTGAGTAGGGGTAACAGGAGATGGAAAAAGTCAGAGACATAAAAACCAGAGACTTTTTTTTTTTTTTTTCTTGGTACTGGGGATTGAACCCAGGGACAGTCGACCACTGAGTCACATCCCCAGCCCTATTTTGTATTTTATTTAGAGACAGGGTGTCACTGAGTTGCTTAGGGCCTCGCTAAGTTGCTGAGGCTGGCTTTGAACTCACGATCCTCCTGTCTCAGCCTCCCAGGTGCTGGGATTACAGGCGTGCGCCACCATGCCCGGCGACAATTTTTTTTTTTTTGGAACCGGGGATTGAATTCAGGGACACTTGGCTGCTGAGCCACATTCCCAGCCCTGTTTTGTATTTTATTTAGAGACAGGGTCTCATTGAGTTGCTTAGCAACCCACTTTTGCTGAGGCTGACTTTGAACTCGTGATCCTCCTGCCTCAGTCTCCCGAGCCACTGGGATTACAGGCATGTGCCGCCATGCCCAGCTAACCAGAGACATTTTTAAACAAAGCTGAAGCCAGATGGGACACTGTCCTCTGATGGAGGAACAGTGGCCCAGAACTAGCTCTGCAAGTTGATAATATTGGGGTTCCTAATCAGGAAGTTTAACTCTGGGGACATTGTACATTTTCAATTCTTGTGAGTTACTAAGAGGCTTCTTTGTGTACTAAAATTTACAGAGCTAGAAACTTTTAGAGGTTCTCCTGCTGTTCCCAGAAAACCCACTGTACTGGAACAATTGGTAACTGTTAGCATCAGAGCCAAGTGTCAAGGCTGTTATATCCTCATCTTTTGGCAAGGAATGTTTCCCAGGCTTGGCTTTTGCTGATATCACAGAATCAGCCAATGACTGGTGGCTCTTCTACTCTCCACAATTTGTGTTTCTTTAGATTTGTTAAGGTGTGTCTTGTAGCTCAGAACATGGTCCATGTTGGTAAATACTCTGTATTTTGGTAGAGCAAGATGGGAACTTTAGCAGTTTAAGAACTGACAGGCTGACACACAGAAGCTCTGCTTACTGACATTTAAACACAGAGGCTTGCGGTGGCTAACAGGTGCCTGTAAAGATAACTGCAGTAGCAGAAGCAGGAAACCAGGTAGTGGGGACAGAACAGTCCCACTTAAGACTTAGTGCAGTAAAAGTCCCTAAGCTGTATGATCTAAGAGTCCCTGGGCTGTTGACAAGCTTGCACCCATGTAAGAAATGTAGAGTGCACCTTCCAATAGAATGGTACCAACTCCCTTGCCTTGATATACCCCAAAAGTGCTTGTGTGTAAAAGTGACAGCCCTGCTGTGCTGGGGCTCAGGCTTGGGTATTATCCCTCTGGGCCATGTTACCATGAATGAAGTGCTGCCTCCATATCTCCACCCTCTCATTTCCCACTACAGTGTGATCTTGAGAAAATGTGTACTGAGATTTGGGATATAGCTTAGTGGTAGACCCACTTAGCTAGTATTTGCAAAGTCTTGGGCTGAATTTCCAGCAATACAAAAGGAGGAGGAGACAAAAGTAACATATACTCTGTTGTTTTATAAAAGAAGATGTGTCTAGCTGATGTCTGATGCTGTTGATTTCAATTTTGCCATTACTAATTTTCTGCCTTCTTGATCTGCCAATTGCTGATTGAGATGTATTTAAATCTCAAGGAGTAATTGTGAATCAGTGATTGTCCCTTCAGTTCCATGTTTCTGTCTCATGTGGTTTGATCTCTGTCTAGGAGAGTATATATTAAGGATTGTAATGTCTTCTTAGAGAATCAACTGTTATATCATTATTTAATCCCTTTATTCCTTATTATTTTGTTTGAGGTACAGCTTGATTAGTACAAAACTAATAGAGCTTCCAAAGGTATTTTGGGGTCATTGCTAGAATTGGTGTTAGGTTATTTTTAATTCATTGTTGTCTTCATGTTTATCTTATTTTGGAAATTTTATACATTTTTTAATAAATGAAAATTGAATACATTTGTAATTTCCAACATGATGCTTTTAACCAGATGTTGAGGTGCATACCTATAATCCCATCTCCTTGAATGTCTTAGGAGGAAGATGGAAAGTCTTAGACCAATCCTGTGCAACTTGAACCCTGTCTCAAAATAAAAATTTAAAAATGCCTTAAGGATGTAACTCACAGCTGAATGCTTCTTGTTTCAGCCCCATGTATGTGTGTGTGTGTGTGTGTGTGTGTGTGTGTATATGTATGTAAGTATGTACATACACACACACACACAATTTAGCCATTGATGTGTGGCTAAATTGAGCTTCTTCCAAAATACAGTGCTTCACATATCTTTTCTGGGTTGAGAGCATTTTAAACATAATTCTCTAATAATTTTTCAGAGTGTAATACAATGATCTTCCCTGTAGTCATCATATTATATAATAGATTTCTTAAATTTAATCTCCTGTATAACTGAATTTTGACTCCTGAACTGATGTCTTGATAGTTGAAAGTGTCTTTTTCTCATAAAGTACCCAAGGTTGGATCTTGCTTTCTGCCAGTCTGCCTGCAGAACATTCCCACTTAAAGTGATTTTTGATATGGTTGGATTAATAAATAAATTTGTAACTGCTTTTTGTTTGTTTTACTTTATGTGATCACTGTTCCTACATCTTTTTGCTTCTCTATAAAGGACTTAGTTCCATAAGGCAAGCCAAGCAGACACATTGGTGAAAGTCTGAATTTTATTCTTTGTTCTTTTTCTTCTTCAGCCTGTAATTTCAATCATTTAACTTCATCTTAGTTGATTCTTTGTTGTCGTTGCTCTAGTATGCCATAGAACACTGATAGCGATGGTGTCATATAAGTTGTTAGAACTAGAACTTGCAAATTACTATATGTCCTCTTCGGTTGATTGATCCGGTTTTTTGTTTGTTGGTATTGAGGATTGAAGCTTTATCACAGAGCTATATCTCCAGCCCCTTTTGAATTTTTGTTTACTGTTAGGGTTTTGCTGCATTGCAAAGGCTGGTCTTGAATTGTGATCCTTCTGTCTTCATCACTGACTCAGTGGGATTACAGAAGTGCACCATCTTGCCCAGTGAATGTCTTTGTCAACTAAGTTCAGATTCTGAGGTTTCTTAGAAATGACTTTTCTGTATTTATTTTTTCCTATTATTGAGCTCTGCTTATTATTATTCTTATGATTCTTCTAATTATTTTTATTTTGGCATGGGGGAGGTGAACTACTTAGAGGAGTTTAATGAATGAGCCATATCCCCAAGCCTTTTTTTGTATTGTATTTAGAGACAGGGTCTCACTCAGTTTCTTGGAGCCTCTCCAAGTGACTGAGATATGTTTGAAATTGAGAACCTCTTACCTTAGGCTCCCTAATCTTTGGTTTACAGGCAAGCACCACTGCCCCTGGCTCTTTATTAGTCTTAGATTTTTGTTGTTGTTGTAGTTTATATGGGAACATTTGAAGAGTCTAATGAATTAGATTCCCCTCTTTCAATGTTTGAGCAGAAATATTTGATGGGGTTAAATCTGATTTCAGCCCCTGGTTTGAAGGTTATGTTAAAATTGAAACTATAGTGGCAGTGGAGTACATCAGTTTATCTTCCATTTCTGCATAAACCTTTGTTCTTTCTCTATGATCTTCAATAATTATGTTTATTTGACTTTTTTCTCAAGCAAGGACAAGATCTCTTAGGGTGTTTTATACTGCAGAACATTCCCATTCCCTGAGTTAAGATGTTTAGTGTGAGCTGGGTGTGGTGGCGCACGCCTGTGTAATCCAAGCGACTTGGGAGGCTGAGTTAGGAGGATCGCGAGTTCAAAGCCAGCCTCAGCAACTTAGCGAGGCCCTAAGCAACTCAGTGAGACCCTGTCTCTAAATAAAATACAAAATAGGGCTGGGGATGTGGCTCAGTGGCTGAGTGTCCCTGAGTTCAATCCCTGGTTCCAAAAAAAAAAAAAAAAAAAAAAAAAAAGATGTTTAATGTGTCTTTAATCCTGTATTCATTTTTGTACTGTATATTAATCGGGTGTGTTTGTGGGTGGGGGTAGTGAGGATCAAACCTAAGGCCTTGAACATGCTAGGCAATTGCTCTAACACTGGCCTACATCTCCAGCCTTTTTTCATCTTGAAACTGATCCCCTCCATCACCCAGGTTTCCATGGATCTTGGGATCCTCTTGCTTCTGCCCCCCAAGTACCTGCAATCAGAGGTGTGTGCCGCTATGCTTTGGAGCACACTAATTCTTTTTTATCCCATAAATTGCAAACATTTTTGTACTTCTGTTGTCTTTCACTTTTCTCCATTTTCATAGATTTACATTGCTCCGCTTATTTTTTTTTTTAGGAATTATTACTTTTTAAAATTGGAAAATACTCTTATTTTCTATGTTTAAAAAGTGCTTGTGTCTTCTCAAACTATCTGGTATTGTCTTTCTGATTTCAGTTTGAATTTCATCCTTGGCATAGAGGGGAACACATGGCATGTCTGGTAAATAGATACCTTTTTGTCCCTGTCTCAACTATTAGAGAGACTGAGCTGTGTGCTACTGTTGTCCAGTGCCCGCTGTGTCATGAATCAGTTTTCTGTTCACATGTGGGTTCACTGAGTGCTCTTTTCTCTTTCATGATCTGTTTGTTCATCTTTCTGTTAATAGTATATTCTTCCAGATAGTGTGATTTCAAAATTTGTTAAGTATATTAGCAATTAGTCAAATGATCACTTTCTTATTCCAATGAGTTTAAATATTCTTGGACATTTATTATGCCTGGAGGATTTGATAAACTAGTTTTTTTTCCTTTGTTTTCTTCCCTTTTTTTTTTTGTCATTTTGGGTTTTTGTTTTTGTTTGTTTGTTTGTTTCTTCTGGGGAATGATGCCAGAGGCCATAAATCACTGAGTGACATTCCTGCCCCTTTTTAAAATTTCATTTATTTTACTTTTTTTTATTATTTGAGACAGGGTCTCACTCAGTCTGAGTTGCTGGGCTTATAGGCTTTTGTCACTGCACCAGCCATGAATAATTTTTTGTTTTCCTAGAAAAAGGGCTTGTTATTGGCATTTTGCAATATTATAGGTCCATGTGTGAGGTGACACCTTTGTGACACTGAAATCTTACTAAGAACAAGTGCCAGCTTTCCCCTTATTTTATTGTGCTTTGACACTCTCCAACAAAACCTTTAATGATTACCTAGTAGTCAACTGAATAATCCTTCATGAGTCTTATTTACTATTTTATTCAGGTTGATGTACAGGAATTTAGGTACAGGCTTCCAGTGGTTGTCCCTTAGTGCAATCACAAAGGATATACTGAATTCCCTAAATAGGAACTTGTAAAAAGGGGTTCTCAATCTGATCTAATAGACCTCTTCGAAAGAGATTGATCACCCAGAGTATCTTTGGAGAGCTGATTAGGTAGGTAGCCTCTGACAAGAATGTGAGAATATTGCAAACTTTTAGAGGACCAACAGGACTTAAACAGGCTGTACTTTGTTGGGGTAAAATGCTTGGGAACCCCAACTCCCTCCTTGCAGTTAAGCTGGTGAGGTCCATCCCAACCACAATTCCCAGATCCCACCACAGATCAAAGTTTGTTCTCAAGCATTTCTAAGATTATGCTATCTTAGGACAGCTGCAGTTATTAAGTGAAGTACATAATTGGATTTGTTGTGAGAAGAGCTACAGACCAGCGTACAAAGAGAATTGGAGTGACTCAGCAGCACAGAGAGTGTTCCTCTTCTCCATTCCTCTACTAAGTAGGTGCAATGCCTATCAGAATTGCTGTGTAAGAGGCTGTGAGCATGGCTGGAGAGTCAGAGTGTGACAACCAGGTGATGGAGTATTGGGAGGACCTGATATCATGTGAAATTCTCACACAGTGAGTCTAGGTCTCCAGTGCTGTGTGTCTCACCTTCCTCCCGGGAATACCTCTGGGATGTTTTAGGAGTTGCTGACCTTTGAGGATGTGGCTGTGAACTTCACCCTGGAGGAGTGGGCTTTCCTGGATCCTTCTCAGAAGAAGCTCTTCAGAGATGTGATGCAGGAAACCATCTGGAACCTGACCACTATAGGTAAGGATGACCTAGTTTCCTCACTTAGTCAATCAGAGAACTGTTGTTACGTGCAGATCAGTGCTGTTCTGTGACCTGGAATATGGAAAGCCCACATTTGGTGAATATATTGGCATGATGACATTTTACAACAGATCTGCAAATGTCTGAGAGTTTTTATGTAATGTTGAAATAAGTCATAATGCTTTTTCTGCATTTAGGAAAACAATGGAAAAATCATACCATCAATGATCACTACAATTCCAGAGGATATCTAAGGTAATTGAACTCATAAGAAAAGGCATTATCCCTCTCAAATCTTGGAGTAGCTTATAGGAAATTATGAAAGGAAGGAAATAATACCTGATGCAAGGTTCAAATTAATTTAATCTGAGTTTTCTTACAGCAATGCATACAGGTTAACATCCATAATTGGGAAATTCAAAACCCAAAGTGTTCCAGTATGGGCACCATCTGGAACACTGACTTGATTCCACAAGTGACATTTTCTGACATTTTATTATATACAAACTGTGTTCCATACACAAATTATTCAAAATGTAAGAAGTTGCCTTCAAATGGGACTCATTTTGAAGATATCTTACTATGTATATTTAAATATCACATAATCAAATCTGAATTTTGTCCCATGCATTTCACATAAATAGTACTCAGTTGTAATTAAATGTCATAAAAATCTTTAAGGTAAACAAAATGCTTAACTTGGAAGAAGTATTTAGAAACCTGAGTGGGGTGGTGGTACATACCTGTAATTCCAGCAACTTGGGAGGCTGAGGCAGGATGATCACATGTTCAAGGCCTACCTTAGCACTTTAGCAAGGCCCTGAGCAACTTTCTGTGGAATGTAGCTCAGTAGTAAAGCTGACACAACATAAAACCACTTCTTCTGGTAAATTTATTAAACAAATCCTTAGTATTGTGCTTTATATTCTTTGCAGAAGTCAAGAGGTAGAGAGACTCTGTGAACAGAAAGAAGAGAGTCAATGTGGAGAAATCCTCAGCCACATCATAGATCCTCTTATAATTAAGAGAAGTTCTTATGGAGCAAAATCAAGTGAACACCATGTGTGTGGAGAAGTCCTCAGTGCTGATTCACCCCTAGCCATGCCCCTGACAGCTCACACTGGACAAAAAGCACATGGGTATCAGGAACATGGAGAGAAACCATATGAATATAAGAAACATATGAAAGCCTTCCATTATTGCCAACATTTTCAGAAGCATGAAAGAACTCACACAGCAGAGAAATCCCATGTGTGTAATCACTGTGGAAAAGCCTTTCATTGTTTCAGATCTCTTCAAACACATGAGGGAAATCATATGAGAGAGAAACCCCATGTGTGTAAGCAATGTGGAAAAGCCTTTAGTTCTTCCAGTTACGTTAAAAAACATGAACGAATTCACCAAGGAGAGAAACCTTATAAGTGCAAACAATGTGGGAAAGCCTTTGTATTTCTCAGTTCCCTTCAAGTGCATGAACGACTTCACTGTGGAAAGAAACCCTATGTCTGTAAGCAATGTGGAAAAGGCTTTACTTTCTCCAGTTCCATTAGGAAACATGAACGATTTCATAGTGGAGAGAAACCCTATATATGTAAACAATGTGGGAAAGCCTTTCCCTTTTGTAGTTCCCTTCAAATCCATGAAAAAATTCATAGTGAAAAGAAACCCTATGTGTGTAAGCAATGTGGGAAAGGCTTTAGTTCTTCCAGCTACATTAAAATACATGAACAAATTCATAGTGGAGTTAAACCTATGTATGTATGCAATGTCAAAAAGCCTTTAGTTCTTATGGGTACCTTAGGAAACATGAAGGAATTCACAGTGAAGCGAAACCTTACACATGTAAACAGTGTGGGAAACCTTTCAGTCATTCTGATGCAATCAGAAAACATGAAAAAGCTCACACTGGTGAAAAGCTCTGTATATGTAAGCAGTGTGGAAAAGGCTTTAGTTCTTCCAGTTACATTAAAATCCATGAACGAATCCATAGTGCAGAAAAACCTTATAAATGCAAACAATGTGGGAAAGCCTTTCATTTTCTCAATTGCCTTCAAATTCATGAACAAATTCACAGTGGGAAGAAACCCTATGTGTGTAAGCAATGTGGAAAAGCCTTTAGTTCTTCTAGTGATATTAAAACACATGAACAAATTCATAGTGGAGAGAAACCATATGTGTGTAAGCAATGTGGAAAAACCTTTAGTTCTTCCAGGTACCTTAAAAAACATGAACGAATTCACAGTGAGGAGAAACCCTATACATGTAAACAATGTGGGAAAGCTTTCCATCATTCTGATTTAATCAGAAAACATGAACAAGCTCAGCACTGGAGAAAAACCTTATGTAGGTAAGTAATGTGGAAAAACCTGCAGTGGTACCCAGTTCCCTCAGACAGCATGCAAGAATTCACAGTGACATGAAAGCATGTATGTGAGCAGTGTGTGAAAGCCTCCAGTCATTCCTCTACCATTAGAATACATGAAAGAATGCACACTGGAGAGAAACCCTGTGTGTGTGTAAAGAAAGCAGCCAAGCCTTCACTCCATCCAGTTACCTTCTCAAGCATCAAGGAACTCACACTTAGAGAAATTCCATGAGTGCAAGCAATTTAAGAAAGCCTTTATTGATTACAGTTCCCTTTGATACCATGAAGAAATTCAGAGTGGAACGGAACTTTAATGATGTCAGCAATGTTGGAAAGCCTTTTTTCTCAGATTCTTTCAACTGCATGAAAGAGCACACTGGAGAGTAAACCTGAATACAGAAAAATGGGAAGACTTCATTATCACTATCACGTGAACTTTGTAGCAAACACAAGAATGCAGATGCAATAACTTTATTATTGCAAAGGATGTAGGGACATTTGTCACCGTCCTGGTTCAGTGTATCCATAAAAATGAGCACAGTATGGTGTGGAACTTGCAATAGAAGTGATGTGCAACAATCTCCATTTGGTTCACCTGTAAGAAATTGCAGTGGATTAAAACTCTATGAATGTGAAAAATTCTTAGAAATGTCAGTTGTAAAATAGTTTCAGAGACCTATGAAAATTTCTTGCGTGTAGCAGAATCCTATATGTGCAATTAATATGAAGATCTTGGTGCAAAGTAATTTGTCTCCATAAAATGTACTACCTGGATGAGATTTCCCAAAACTTACATTGTGTTCACTGGTAATTCATTCTTATTATTTATTTATTTTTTTGATACTGGGGATTGAACCCAGGGGCACTCCTCCACTGAGCCACATCCCCAGCCCTATTTTGCATTTTATTTAGAGACAGGGACTCACTGGGTTGCTTAGTGTCTCTCTTTTGCTGAGGTTGGCTTTCAACTCATGATTTGCCCGTCATCGCCTCCCAAGGTGCTGGGATTACAGGTGTGCCACCGGGCCTGACTCAGTAATTCATTTTTTTCCTACCTTTGTTTTATTTATTTATTTTTATGTGGTGCTGAGGATCAAACCCAGTGCCTAACATGTGCTAGGTGAGTGTACTACCACTGAGCTATAACCCCAACCCCAACAATTCATTCTTAAAATAGATCTCTGCACTGTGAGTTTCTTATCTGGATTCATGAAAATAAACTTTGAGGTGAAATACTTCTGCAAATTTTGTTTAGACTGTGCTCTGAGTTTAATAGGTAGTGTATATTTAATCAAATTAGGTAGTAAGCCTTCTAACATTGTGAAGCATGTTGGATCCAAAGCAAATTGATGTGTATTTCTAATATACCATTAGGCTTAATCTGTGTGTAGTTTTTCAATAATTGTGGTTAATGGGCCACTGACAAATGAGCTTTGTTCATTGTTGCAAATGTCTCACTGGCCTCACCTGATGGGTTATGCATACCCTTTTATTTATATATACATACAGATATATGTATATGTATACATGTGTATATTTCTTTTCATGGATTTTATATTTTCACACTTTGATGGAGTATTTATTCCATATTCCATATTTCCATTTTTCCACATTCACAATTGTACATAATGGTGAAATGCATTTTTACATATTTGTACACGCCCATGATATACCAATAGATGTACAATTTCTTCAACCCAGAATTTTGTGCATGCTTTTTTAGAATTTCTTAAAGGTGTCAAAGAAATTACAGAATAAAATATATCCACTTTTTCTCCTAAGAATTTTTCTTGGAAACATTGGTAATATTGAGAGACTACTTTTTTTTTTTGATAGTACAGATCTACTTCTGAGAAGAAGGAAATTCCTTTTCAGTGGGATAGCAATTATAGTTAAGGTAGACTTTCATACTGCATTAATTACAGTTATCATCTACATTTCTTAGAGCTCAAGTGCAGGCAAAAGCAGATTGCTGTGTCAGGTCTACAGACTAGTTCATGACTCAATGAGACTTTTTCACTTTTTTTGCAGTTACTTAGTAAGTATTTATTTTATTTTGATAAAAGGTCTAAGCTGTGGAGGCTAATGGCTAATTTATAACACTTGTGCCTTAGCCTCCCAGGAAAGTGGGACTTCAGGCCTGTGCCACTCAGCCCACTTATTAAGAGACATTTTACTAGGGCCAGGAAAGAATTTAGAAATGGAATAAAACAGTAACAGGCAATCAAGTACCTTCTTTTTCTGAAATACATTTTTATGCAACTTTATTTTACATTTCAATTACCTGATCTTCTTAAGCCAAAGGCATCTATTTCCTTCAAGATAAATTAGAAATATTCTACAGAAACCAGGGAGAGAATGAATCTATGACTACTGACTTCCAAATTAAAGTTTTTCATTCTCACTTATAAGATAGTATTAAAGTCTACCACAATAAGACACTATTTTTTGGTTGGTGGTAATGGAAATCGATCCCGGGGTGCAGAGCAACATTCACAGCCCTTTTTATATCTCATTTAGGGGCAGGGTCTTGCTAAATTGCTCAGAACCTGGCTAAGTTGCTGATGCTGGCTTCAAACTTGAGATCTTCCTTCCACAACCTCCAGAGCTTCAGGGAATATAGGCATGCACCACAGGGCCTGACTGTGTAAGACCAGTTTAAACAGGTCTTTTACGTTGAGGTATGTGAGAGAGCCTCAGGGACATATACCTGGGGCCAGGTTGACCTATTTTGATAGAAATATATTATTATGCCTTGGATTTTTAGCACAATAATTTGGATTGATCAGTCAGTGGTGGGGTGGTTGAGTCAAGAGAGTTTCACAGTGGTGATCAGAATATTTGAAATCCCAGGCAGAGAGCACCTGTTGACAACCATCTACTGGGAAGATGAGGGAACCATGGAAGCAGAAGCAAAGGGGAAAAATTCATATCTGATTGGTTGTTCTCCTTATCAGTTTGTTCACATGAACATAATAGTTTGAAGACATCTTTCAACTCTCAGAGGAATAATTGTCAGTTTTTAAATCCATATAAAGTATGTTGGATTATCCTTGTCAGTCAATACAGTATGGATTCATATTCAAACAATTATGTTCAGTGTCTTGTCATTGAACTGAGCAGTGTTGGTGTGAAGCAAGTGAATGACGTGTAGGCTCATTTCTGTGGTCAGTCTGGCACTGAAGTTTGGGAATATGTTTAGCCTTCTGCATGTGGGTCTTTGTGAACTTGGGTGAGGCAGGGATCTGTCTGAGCCCTTTCAAATATTTACATTTTTTCCTTCTTCATTCTTCATCGAAATTGCTGTCATGAAATTCCAGGTTTGTTGTTGGTATACTACTGTGGATTGAACCCAGAGGCACTCTGCCCCTGAACTACATCCTTATGCCCTTTTCTGTTTATTTTGAGAGAGCAGTTAGCAAAGTTGCCTCAGATGGCCAGACCTGGGTCTTGTGATCCTCCCACCTCAGCCTCCCACATTTCTGGGACTGCAGGAGTTCACCTGGACACCCAGCTGACTCCTGTTTCTCCATGAATTGATTGATTGTAATCCTTTGTTGGCATGTTTTTGTTTTCTTGGCTGTAAATTGGTAGAGTGAGCAAAAAGGTATGAGAAAGCCTGAGCTGTGAAGCCGACCACCTCATCCCCAGGGTCTGACCACAGCAATATGAGGCCCTCCTTCCATTCCAGTATGTCCTGGGCTGGTCTGGACAGAAGTCCTTCTCTGAAGTGGGCGTGGGCTCCCTGGTATACTCCATCTGGAACTTCCTGAGCACACTTGTTCCCCCAGTGACACAGGAAAGGAACAGGAAGGGCCCCATGAATACAATATTAAGCAGTCAGTGCCACTTCTGAAAAAACAGGATCAAATTGTGCTTAAATGCAATTTCCCTCAGGTCAGATTAGGTTCAGACCCCCCTGGGAAGAAGCCTTGGCTGGGAAAAGATGTGGCTGGAATCCATTGTTTGGGCTGTGTTCAGTCAGGTAGTGGGTGTTTTTGCTGTCACTCAGGACACAGGGTCTGGGTCAGATCCTGGGTCAGTAGCCAATCAGAGACACAAGTTGTGACACCTGTCTAATCAGGAGCACAATTGGGAGGCAGCTCTGGACACTCCATACTCAGGAACCTGGGAGTGCTGTTGAAAGCGCCAGGTTAATCAGCCACCTACCCTCTGTGACCTACAGGAACTGTGGGCTGTGTAGGGAGAACATGGAACACCTCAAAAGCCAGGAAGTGTGAGTGTTGGAGGCCAGGCCTCCCAGGCAGCTTAGGTTCTGGTAGGAGCTGGCCAGAGTTGGCTGTGGCACTGATCAGCTTCAGAGTTAGTGGCCTATTTCTTCAGCTGGTATGAAGGGGCACACAGTCACCTCGAGTGAGCAGGGTTAGGTAGGCCAGCAGCCAGGACCCTGTGTAGGCCTTATCCAGCCAATTGGGCCCTGGTCTGGCGCCTTCTCAGTGTGGGTTGGCACTCAGCCCTATGTCTCACCGGACTGCTATGAAGGCCTGTCCTGGTGTTAGGTATCCAGTGAGCCTGGACAGGGGAGCAGGGACAGAAGGATGAGGAGCAAATGAAAACCACAGTGGCCCTTTTCTGACAGGCAACACTTGGAAGTGGGGAGCTAGCCTGTGAAAAGCACTCCCAGCCATAATTACCTCCTCTTAAGAAAAACAATTATTTCAAATTCAGGGCAAACCCCACCAGGTGTCCTGAACCCTTCTTATCACCCTGGCAACCTAAACATGAAGGCCCTCCAAAAGAAAGCTTGCGGATGGCTGTTCAGAGAGTAATACATTGATTAGGGGGCAGGCAGGAAATTGAGGCAGGATGGCAGGGATTACATTTCCTTCAAATCTCCAGCTATGGACGAGGCAGGAGACCCTAAGCAGCAGAAGGAGACCGTGGCTCTAAATAAAATGTAAAAAGTGCTGGAGGTATTGCTCAGTGGTTAAGTGCCCCTGGGTTCAATCCCTAGTCCCAAATAGAAAAGAAAAAAAAAAAAAAAAACAACTCCAACTCTATGAGCAACGCACCATGTCTTCAAGATGGTCCCTTCAGTCAATATTCTTTGAAAACTTCAAGGGTGCCCAGGCACCATGGTGCATGCCTATAATCACAGTGGATTGGGAGGCTGAGGCAGGAGGATCCCGAGTTGAAAGCCAGCCTCAGGAACTCAAGTCACCAAGCAACTCAATGAGACCCTCTCTCAATAAAATACAGAATAGGGCTGTGGATGTGGCTCTGTGGTCGAGTGCACCTCCTCCAAAAAACAAAACCTCAAAAGGTGGATCTGGACATGACTTCCTGGATAATAAGTGGAGGCCAAGAGGAGCATGCCATCCTTTTCCTCTCCAAGAGGACCCTCTCTCCCATGAGAGTGTCCCATTTCCCCTTTTCTGTTCTTTCTAATAAACTCAAGCCTGTTCCTCTGTGCTGCATGTCTGAAATCTTGCTAGCATGCTTATGAGAACTGGTGCAGATGGGGCTTGCAGACCACCTCAGCTTTGCCACAGGCCTTTGCCCTGCAACATTGGGAGGACTCCTGCACCAATTGTAGGGTTCGAGCTTAGAAGAAGTTGGGTGTCGAGTTCCCAGTCCTTCTTATTCCTCAAGGTAGTCTCAGTTACTCTGAATTTTCTAAATGTTTGGGAGGTAGGATCTCAAATCCAAGACCACCTTGGGGAAGATAGTAGGTCTCCAGGTACTTCCCCACATTGCCATTTAACCTCCTGAGTGGGGGCTCCTTGGTCAACTGTGGGTGAAGCAGGCTGCCTCCCTGTACTGCTCCCCTTTTGTTTCCTTGGTAGACTTTTGTTTTTATAAAAAAATCATTGTAGTTAAGTGGTTAAGATTTTTTTTTTTTTTTTTTTTGGTATTGGGGATTGAACCAGGGGCACTCCACCACTGAGCCACATCCCTAGCCCTATTTTTTGTATTTTATTTAGAGACAGGGTCTCACTGAGTTGCTTAGGGCCTCGCTAAGTTGCTGAGGCTGGCTTTGAACTCTCAATCATCCTGCCTCAGCCTCCCAAGTGCTGGGATTATAGGCGTGCGCCACTGCGCCCAGCAGTGGTTAAGATTTTTATTTCATCATTAAGTGTTTAAGATTTTATTTCATCCTTTGAGTGTCACTTTGTTTTTTCATGGTTAGATCCTGTGTGGAGAGGATGAGGAGGTCCGGAGAAGCAAAGAGAATTCTTAAATGATCTGTTTCAAACTAAGTTTCAGGATACAACATCCATAGATTCAGGTTAGTCTTTAGTATGCTTCTCATTTTTCTAGAAGTGAAGTGTTAGGGAGACTCTTTGAGCATAAAGAAGGAAGTCAATATGGAAAAAGCTTCAGCCAGACTCCAGATAAGATTGTGAGCACAAGTATTTGTGAACACAGTCTTTGTCCTGGAGTGAAGCCAAGTGAAAGCCATGTGCATGGAGAAGTCTTCATTTCTCCTTAACCACTTTCCGTTCCCCTCAGAGCTCACATCCCTGCAAACCACGTGAGTCTCTGCAATGTGAAGAGAACCTGTGCAAGCATCAGGAATGTGGGAAAGCCATTGTTTATCATGAATGCTTTCAAGAGCATAGAAGAACTCACACTGGAGAGAACCCTTGTGTATGTGAGCAAAGCAGGAAAAGCTTTCCTGTTCCCACTTCCCTCCAAAAACATGAAAGTTCTGATACCGGGAACACCCTGCATATATAAGCAATGTGGAAAATCCTCTCATAGTTCCTCTTCCCTTAAAAGCATGAGAGGACTCTTATTGGAGAGCAATGTTTTCTATGTAATGAGTGTGGGAAAGCCTTCAGTAAAGCCAGTTCTTTTTGCAGACACAGAAAAACACATTCTGGAAAGAAACACCCATGTATGTAAGCAATGTGAGAAAACCTTCAGGTGAAGCCATTGTGGTCAATTACATGAAAAACCCCACATTGGAGAGAATGCCTATGTATGTGAGCAATGTGGAAAAGCCTTTCCTTTTCCCAATTTCCTCAAGAGACATGAAGGAATTCACATTGGAGAGAAACCTTTTGTATGTAAACAGTATGGAAAAACCTTTCATTGCTCCTCTTCCCTTAAGTTACATGAGAAACTTAAATAAGAAGAACCCCATTGCATGTGAGCATGGTGCAAAAGTGTTCAGTTATTTCTTTGTTCTCTTAAAATACATGGAAACACTCACAGTATAGAGAATGTTTGTGTGTGTAAGGAACGTGGAAAAGCCTTTTATTGTCCCAGGTCCCTCAGAACACATAAACGCATACGGGAGACAAATGTTGTATACATAAGTAATGTGGACACCCCTTTCTTTATTCCTCTTCCCTGAAGATACATGGAAGAATTCATGTGGGAGAGAAACTCAATGTGGAAATGGGTTTCACTGTTCCTCTTGTCTTAAAATACATGAACTCATACTGGAGAGAAACTATGTAAACAATGTGAGAAGGCCTTCAAGAGATGCAGTTATATTAAAAAAAAAAAAACTTGGAAAAAACTCACCTTGGTGAGAATTGCTTTATACACAGCAATGTGGGAAAGTTCTCAGTCAATCCAGTCACATTCCCAACATGAAGCTACTCACAGGTCAACAGTAAGCCTGCATAAGGAGTATGTGAAAAACTCATCACATGAATTTTCTAGCAAACATGAGAGTATACAGTGGAGAGGATATGTTTTTGAGGTAAAATATGTGGAAATGCCTTGAGTCATCCTGGCTCAGTATACACTTATAAATTAACATAGCATAGAGAAAGAGATGGGTGCAGACCATTAGTTCCCTCACATGCAGGAATGCACGTTAGATCAAAACCCCATGAATGTGCAGAAATACAAGAAAGTTGTCAGTTGTCACAAATAGTTTGGAGTCCTATGAAAATTCCTCATTTAGTGGAGTCCTGTAAGTGTAAGTAATATGAAGACCTTGACACAAATTTATTTCAAAATTTTTACTTCTACAGCTTTTTGATATATACTTTATATAATTGTTACCGATAGTCTCCATACTGTGCAGTAACATTGATAATTCTCTCCATAATATTCCAGAGCTACTTCCTCCAATCTAACTGTAACTTCATACTCATCAATCAATCTCTTAATCCATTCCCACTCCCAACCATCCTCAGCCCTTGGTTACCACCATTCTAGTGTCAGTGTCTATGAGATCAAATTTAGATTCCATATATGATGGAGCTCACAACAGTATTTTCGTTACTGTGCCTCAGGTCACTTAACATAATGGTATCTGCTGTGCATGTGTATGTGTGTAATGATGGAAATCAAAACAAAGGCCTCTTACATGATTGGCAGGTGGCCTGCCACCAAGCTCCATCCCCATCCTTGATTTCTTTTTTTTTAAATTGGTTCTTTTAAATTGTACATGACAGTAGAATTCATTTTGATATAATTATACAGTGGGGAATATATCTTTTTTTTTTTTTACAATGTAGACTCGCACGATTCATAGAATCTTACATATGCATAAGGTAATACTGTCTGTCTCAGTCTATTATCTTTCCTTCCCCCACCTCTTCCCATCCCATTTTCCTCTACACCATCCAAAGTTCCTTCTTTCTTCTCTTGTCCACCCCCTTCCCCCACCATCACTCCCTTCCCCACCCTAGTTATGAATCATCATCCATTTATCAGAGAAAACATTCGGCCTTTGGTTTTTTTTTTTGGGCTTGTTCCTCCAGATGAATTTCATGATTGCTTTCTCTATTTCTATGAGGAATATCATTGGGATTTTTATTGGAATTGTGTTAAATTTGTATAGCACCTTTGGAAGTATGGTCATTTTGATTATATTAATTCTGCCTATCCAAGAATATAGGAGATCTTTCCATCTTCTAAGTCTTCCTCAATTTCTTTCTTTAATGTTCTGTAGTTTTCATTGTAGAAGTCTTTCACCTCTTTTCTTAGATTGATATCCAAGTATTGTATTTTTTTTATCATTAGTATTAGGTATTAGGTTTTATTTATTTATTTATTTATTTATTTATTTATTTATTTATTGAGGCTATTGTGAACGGAATTGTTTTCCTCATTTCACTTTCAGATGATTCATCACTTATGTATATAAATGCATTTGATTTTTGTGTGTTTATTTTATATCCTGCTATTTTGCTGAATTCATTAATTAGGTCTAAAAGTTTCCTGGTGGAGTTTTTTGGATCCTCTAAGTACAGGATTATGCCATTGGCTAATAGTGACAGCTTGAGTTCTTCTTTTCCCATTCATATTCCTTTAATTTCTGTGGTCTGCCTAATTGCTCTGGCTAGTATTTCAAGAATGAAGTTGAATAGAAGTGGTGAAACTGGGCATCTCTGTCTTGTTGCAGTTTTTAAAGGGAATGCTTTCAGTTTTTTTCCATTAAGAATGATGTTGGCAGTGGGCTTAGCATAAATAGCCTTTACAACTTTGAAGTATGTTCTTACCATCCCTTTTTTTTCTAGTATTTTGAGCATGAAGGGGTGTTGTATTTTGTCAAGTGCTTTTTCAGCTTCTATTGATATAATCATATGATTCTTAACCTTAAGTCTATTGATGTGATGAATTACATTTATTGAGTTCCAGATGTTGAACAAACCTTGCATCTCTGAGATGAACCCCACTTGATCATGATATACTATCTTCTTAATATGTTTTTGTAAGTGATTTGCCAGAATTTTGTTAAGGATTTTTGTGTCTATATTCATCAGAGATATTGGCCTAAAGTTTTCTTTCCTAGATGTGTCTTTGTCTGGTTTTGTTATCAGAGTGATACTAGGCTCATAGAATGAATTTGGAAGTGTTCCCTCCTTTTCTATTTCATGAAATAGTTTCAGGAGTATTGGTATATGTTCTTTGAAGGTCCTGTAGATCTCAGGTGAGAATGCGTCTAGTCCTGGACTTTTCTTGGTTGGTAGGCTTTTGACAGCTTCTTCTATTTCTTTACTTGAAATTGATCTGTTTACATTGTGTATGTCTTCCTGGTTCAGTTTGGAAGGATCATATGTCTCTAGAAATATGTTGTCTTTAGGATTTTCTGTTTTGTTGAAGTATAGATTTTCAATGTAGCTTCTAATTATGTTTTGTATATCAATGGTGTCTGTTGTGATATTTCCTTTTTCATCACGAATTTGAGTAATTTGAGTTTTCTCTCTCCTCTTTCTTACTGTGTCTAAGAGTTTATTTTGTTTATTTTTTCAACTTTTATTTTGTCAATTTTTTGAATTGTTTCTTTTGTTTTAATTTCATTGATTTCAGCTCTGATTTTAATTTTTTCCTGTATTCTACTACTTTTGGTGTTGTTGTGTTCTTCTTTTTCTAGGACTTTGAGATGTAATATTTGGTTGTTTAGTTGTTGACTTTTTATTCTTTTCTTGAATGTGTTCAATGCAATGAATTTTCCTCTTAGTACTGCTTTCATAGTTTCCCAGAGATTTTGATATGTTGTATTGTCATTCTCATTTATCTCTAAGAATATTTTATCTCCTCCCTGATGTTTTCGGTTATCCATGCTTCATTCAATAGCATGCTATTTAGTCTCCAGGTGCTGGAGTAGTTTCTGTTTTCTATTTTGTCATTGATTTCTAATTTCATTCCATTATGATCCAATAGAATACAAGGTAGTATCTCTATTTTTTTTTGCATGTACTAAGAGCTTATTTGTGACATAACATATGGTCTATTTTAGAGAAGGATACATGTGCTGCTGAGAAGAATGTGTATTCACTCATTGATGGATGGTATATTCTATATATGTCTGTTAAGTCTAAGTTATTGATTGCGTTATTGAGTTCTATGGTTTTTTTGTTTAGTTTTTGTTTGCAAGATCTATCCAGTGGTGATAGTGGTGTGTTAAAGTCACCCAGAAGTATTGTGTTATGGTCTCTTTGATTCCTGGAATTGAGAAGGATTTGTTTGATGTACATGGATGGGCTATTGCTTGGGACATACATATTTATGATAATTATGTCTTCTTGATTTATGGTTCCCTTAAGTAGTATGAAATGACCTTCTTTATTCCTGCTGACTAACTTTGGCTTGAAGTCCACTTTTTGTGATGTAAGGATGGAAACCTCCACTTTTTTACTGAGTCCATGTGTGTGATAGGTTTTTTTTTCCCCATCCTTTCACCTTTAGTCTATTGATGTCCTTTTCTATGAGATGAATCTCTTGAAGGCAACATATTGTTGGGTCTTTCTTTTTAATCCAATCTGCTAGTCTATGTCTTTTGATTGATGAGTTTAGGCCATTAATGTTCAGGGTTATTATTGAGATATGATTTGTATTCCCAGTCATTTTGGCTTAGTTGTGGATTTTAACTTGACTTGGTTTCTCCTTTGATCAGCTTTTCCTTTTAGGGTGGTTCCTTCCTTTGCTGACTTGCATTGTTGTTTTTCATTTCTTCCTCATGGAATATCTTGCTGAGAATGTTCTGTAGCGCAGGCTTTCTATGTGTTAATTCCTTTAACTTTTGTTTGTCATGGAAGGATTTTATTTCATCTTCAAATCTGAAGGTCAGTTTTGCTGGATCTAGGATTCTTGGTTGGCAACCATGTTCTTTCAGAGCTTGAAATATATTGTTCCAAGCCCTTCTAGCTTTTAGGGTCTGGGCTGAGAAATCTGCTGATATCCATATTGATTTCCCCCTATATGTAATCTGATACTTTTCTCTTACAGTGTTTAAAATCCTATCTTTATTTTGTATGTAGGCATTTTCATTAAAATGTGTCTTTCTGTGTATCTGCTATAATTTTGGGCATTCAGTGTTCTGTAAGCCTCTTATAGTTGAATTTCCATTTCATTCTTCAGGTTTGGGAAATTTTCCAATATTATTTCATTGAATAGGTTGTTCATTCCTTAGGTTTGTATCTCTGTGCCTTCCTCAATCCCAATAATTCTTAAATTTGGTCTTTTCATGATATCCCATAGTTCTTGTAGCTTCCGTTCATGATTTCTTACCCTCTTCTTTTTTTGGGCAAGATTTCTTATTTTTTGCCTTGTAAGCACAAGGCCCTGGGTTCAATCCCCAGCACTGCAGAAAAAAAAAAAAAAAGGGTTCTTATTTTGTCTTTATTGTCTGAGGTTCTGTCTTCCAAGTGTTTTAGACTGGTGGTGATGCTTTCCACTGAGTTTTTTATTGGGTTTATTATTTCCTTCATCTTAAGGTTTTCTGTTTGGTTCTTTTTCAGAATCTCTATCTCTTTGTTGAGGTGATCTTTTGCTTCCTGTAGTGCTCTTTCAACTGCTTATTGGAGTGATTAATCATTGCCTGCATTTTCTCTCTTATCCTTTGCTTCATGAATCATTTTAATCATGTATATACTGAACTCCTTTTCTGACATTTCTTCTACCGTGCTGTCATTGGATTCTATTAGTGTAGAATCTTGGTTTGTTTGGAACTCTTTTTTCCATTGTTTTCTCATGTTATTCATATATCTTCCCCTCTAGCAACTTGCAAATCTGGGGTATTGCAGTTTCTACCCTATAGGTTCATAGTGCCCTGTAGTTTTCCAAAACCTCTTTAAGGGGGAGATGAATGTTAGCAACACCCAGTACAGACAATATGCAGCCGTAAACCAAATAGCTCCTATGAAGACGTTAACAATATTGTCATAATAAACAGAGAGGAAGAGTTCAATTATAATCTATAGTATAACAAATAGATTTGCAATGAGAACTACAGTTTCTAATGGAGCATAAAGAATGGGGAGGGATGTAGGATGTAACTGTTAATGGGATAAGAAAAGAGTATGAAAAAGTTCTAGATCATACGAAGAGTGAAAGTGTAGTCAAAAGAAGTTGGTTGTTAGCATGAGAAAAGGAGAAAGAGACTCTGAGGAAACAGGTAAGCAAAAGGAAAACAGCAAGAAACATAAAGAAATAAAAATTTCAAAAATTTTCACAAAGGAGAAAAAGAAATCTACACTCTAGCAGTCATATACTATTCAAACCTTCCAGTCTTCAGTAGCCTGATGCCTGAGAGGTATCTGACAATGAGCTTCCAGTCTCCAGCAGGCATCTCAGGATGGGATTTGCCCCCACCTATTGACAGTTTCCACTTCCAGGATAATACAAGATGGCTGCACTGGCTTCCAACATGTTGGCAAATGAGGAGATGCAGTGCAGGGCATGGGCACTGAGTCTGTGTGGGGTGCGGTCAGTCAGGTCAGAGGCCCTGGAGGTGGGGTGCAGGCAGTTGAGCAAGGGATCCTGTAGTTCCTGGACTTTTTCCCAAAATGGTGGCAGCCATGTGTAACCAAACCTGTTGGTACTGTGCCAGTGGACTTCCAGGCAACAGCAGGCAGCTAGTGATCCACTGACAGTCTGCGGGCTCTGTAGGCTACTGGCAGATGATTGGCATGTGAACCTCCTTCAGTGATGGGAAGGTGAAAGGTAAGCACACCAGTGGAAGGTAAACAGGCAAATGGCAGAGGATAGACGGCAGTCAGTGAGCAATCTGCACTCAAATGTAGTTGAAATGCTAGCAGACTGTAGGTGATTGAGGTAGACAAATGGGTTAAACAGCAGGGGATCAATGAGGATCAAAGACAGAGAAATAGATTTTCCTCTGCTTGAATTACGAGTTACAGACTGACAAGGAATGCAACCTCACTCTAGTCTGCCATCTTGGATCCTCCCTTGATCTGTTTTTAATGGGTGAATAGTATTTCACTGTGTATATGTGCCACATTTTCTTTATCCATTCATCACTTGATGGATACTTTATTTTGACAATTATGAATAGTGCTATGATGAACTTGGGGTTGCATGATCTCTGACATTCTCATTTCATTTCCTTTTTATTTATAAATAGTGATGGTATTTATGGGTAATAAGGTAGTTGTATTTTTTTAGGGTTTTTTTGTTTCACTTTGTTTTGTTTTTGAGTAACCTCCATAATATTTTCCATAATTTCTGTACTAATTTTTGTTTCTATCAAAAGTGTTGGAATTTCCCTTTTGCTTACTTTCTTCCCAGTGCTTGTTACCTTTAGTCTTTTTGACATTACCTATTCTTACAGGGTAAGATATCAGGCTTTGTTGGGGGAGTACTGAAGATTGAACCTCAGGGCACTTTAACAGTGAGCTACATCCAGCCCTTTTTATTTTACATTTTAAGAATGGATCTCACTAAGTTGCCTGGGGTTCTCTTAAGTTTCTAAGGATGATCTTGAACTTGTGATCCTGCTGCCTGAGTCTCAAAAGTGGCTGGAATTACTGTGTGTGCTACTCTACCCAGCTCATAGCTTTGGACTTACATTTCCCTGATGGTTAGTGATGTTAATCATTTTTTCAGTATTGCTTAACCATTTCTGTCACATTCTGAGAAATGTTTATTCAGATATATTGCCCATTTTTTTTTGGAACCAGGGATTGAACTCAGGGACACTCGGCCACTGAGCCATATCCCCAGTCCTATTTTGTATTTTATTTAGAGACAGGGTCTCAATGAGTCGCTTAGGGCCTCGCTAAGTTGCTGAGGCTGGCTTTGAACTCGTGATCCTCCTGACTCAGCCTCCCAAGTCGCTTGGATTACAGGCGTGCGCCACCGCGCCCGGCTATTGCCCATTTTTAAATTGGTATTTTTTTTCCTGTTGAGGTTTGGATTCCCTGATATAATCTAGACATCAACCCCTTATCACATGTGTATGCTGCCAATATTTTTTTCTCATTCTGTAGATTGTCTCTGCAATGTGTTGGGTGTGTCCTATGTTGTGCACAAGGGTTTCGGTTTTCTGAAATCCCATTTGACTATTTTTGCTTTTATTTCTTGTGCTTTTTTGGGGGGCACATCCCCAAGAAGCTGACCTCCTCCATCATCCTGAAATTTTTCCCATGTATTTTCTTCTAGTAGTTCAGTGATTGAGGCCTTACATCAAAGTCCTTACTGTATTTTGCATTGATTTTTGTGACTGTTGCATGGTAGGGGCTCCTTTGCATATGGTTTTCAATTTTCCTAAAGCTGTTTATTGAAGAAGAGGGGAATTGGACCTTTGGTGATTTGAATGTTTTCCATTTCACCAATATTAGAGACACCTACAGGACTTTTGTTTTTCTGTTGATTCATCGTACTCATAGGAGCACTGTCTGCTGTCAGAAACTGTGACAAGTCTTCATAATAGCTGCCCTTGCTGTGAGTGTGAAGATGACCCCAGTATTTAGACCAGTTTTCACCTTTCTGCTTCCCACCACTTGTGACGTCCTTGCTGCAGTGTATTGGACACTGTTTTCCATGTATGGAGAAGCTTCTCATCTTCTGTTGGGATTACATTCTGGTGAACCATGGTAAGGTCAAAACATCAGGGACAGATGCTTTGAATACCCTCGTGAGCCCCAAAGCCTGCCTTCAGAGATATTCACTGACATTAGCCTACTGTTGAGCAGTCATCCAACACAGTGTCTAAAGTGTCAAATGCCTCATGGAGTTCATGGAATACAGTGTGGGAACAGCTTTTACCTCCGTGAAGGCATGGCCACATACACTGCAGCTGACAGTTGCTGCCCAGTGTCATCAGAGTGAGTTCCTGCATGTCTCTATCATGGTATGAGAACAAACTGTGGAAATCAAAAATATCTCCCAAGCATATTCTGTTTCTGACCTTCTTAGCATGGAAAACTCATAACTCAGACCATCATGAGTCAGTGTCCATCCTGTTTCAACAAAAGTATATGTAAGCTTATGACCCCCAAATGATGGAAGCAGGAGATGTTTAGCAAACCTCTTATCAGCTACCTTTCCTTTTTTCTGCAGTGAGGTTCATTCATCAGGCATCCCATTTTCTTGGTATGGAGCTCGCCCCCAAGGTTACAGAAGGAGTGTGGGTTTTTGTAGTTTCATTGAAGACTACAGACATGCAGTTTTGACAGTCAGGGGCTCCTCGTACAGGTTAAAACTTTGACTTAGGAAGGTAGTTGTAAAAAGTCTGACACTCGTTGTCACTGGGAATAGATCACAACCCAGTGTTCGCTGCTTGTCTTCCTTAGTCTGCTACCCATTGTTCACTATTTGCTTTTCTCATTCCAGGATTCATCTGCAATGGGGAAGGGTGAAAGTCCAGGGCCCAGCATTTCAGTATTTGCCTCCTTCCTTCAAGATGCCCTGGGCTTAGGAAAGAGTTTACTAGGAGATTTAATGTTTGGTAATATCCTTCCCTCCTCCTGGGCCACATTGTCCCTGCATGTTTCTTGGGGCCTCTCTTGTAGGAAAATTATTTTCCATAATCCTTCATTATATAATTCACTTACTCCTTCACAAGATGTATGCTTCTCATCTCTCATTTGTTTATTTTGCAGCCTTGGGAATTGAGCACCAGAGTTTCTCTGCCACTGAGTTATATCTGTAGGCCTTTTTATTTTTCACTTTGTGATAGAGTCTCACTGAATTGCCCAGGCTGGCCTCCAACTTGTGATCCTCCTGCCTTAGCCTCCAGAGACACTCAGATTTCAGTGCATACCTCTGCATCTGTACCACTACTTCTCTATTTTATTCAGGGCGTAAATGTCCTCTGTCATCAATGAAACCTGTAGGTAGAAGATTAATAAGTACTTTTTTTCCCAGTAGGATGCAATTGTATAGCTTAGTATATATTATATTTTATTTATGAATATATATATTTTCATGTATATTTTTACATATATATTCACATTTGTATTGAACTATATGGATAGAAATGTTCAAACCCAGTACTATTATGTTGTGGTTTTTTGATTCTTCAAATTGACAATGTTTTGTTTGATATACATCAATGCTCCATTGTTTGGTGCATAAATATTTATGATTGTTCTGGTATTGCATAATTTCCTTAAGCAGTTCAAAATATCCTTCTTGTCCCTTCTGACTGACTTTGGCTTGAAGTCCTCTTTAACAGATTTGAGGATGGAAACCCCTACTTGTTTATGAGATCCATATGAGTTATATGCTTTTTCCCATCCTCTTTCCTTCAGTCTGTGGGTATGTTTGTGTATGAGGTGATTCTCTTTGAGACAGCACATCGTTAGGTCTTTTTTTTTTTAATCCAATCTGCCAGGCTGTGTTTTTGGATTGATGAGCTTAGGTCATTAATGATCAAGGTTATTGTTGAGATATGACTTGTGTTTCCAATCATTTTGGTTTTTTTTCTAGTTTTGAATTTGAATTCATTTCTCTTTGATTGACTATTCCTTTAGTGTAGTTCCTTTCTTCACTGGTTTTCATCTTTTTCTTTTTATATTTCATCTTCATGGAATATTTTGCGGAGAATATTCTGAAGTGCAAGCTTTCTGGTTGTGAATTCTGTTAATTTTTGTTTATCTTGGAAGGTTTTTATCCATCTTCAATGCTAAAGCTTAATTTTGCTGGATATAGGATTCTCAGTTGGCATCCATTTTCCTTCCGAGCTTGGTATATGTTATTCCAGGATCTCCTAGCTTTGAGGGTCTGGGTTGAGAAAACAGCTGAGAACTGGAATGGTTTCTCCCTATATGTAAACATGATTTTCTCTCTCAACCTTTAAAATTGTATCCTTATTCTGTGTACTAGGTATTTTCCCTATAACGTGCCTTGATGTGGGTCTGTTGTAGTTTTGTACATTTGGGCTTCTATAAGCATCTTGTATTTGAGTTTCCATTTCATTGTTTTGATCTGAGATATTTTCTGATATGTCATTGAAAAGATTGTGCAGTCCTTCTTTTGTATCTCCATACCTTCACCTATCCTGATAAATCTTAAAGTTGGTCATTTCATGTTATCCCACAGTTCTTGGAAGTTCTGTTCATGATTTCTTAACATGTTCTCTCCATGGTCAACTCTATTTTCAAGATTATATATTTTGTGTTCATTGCCTGAGATTCTGTCTTGCAGGTAATCTAGTCTGTTGGTGATGCTTTCTATTGAATTTTTAATTTGGCTTATTGTTTCCTACATTTCAAGTATTTGTTTTTTCAGAATCTCTATCTCTTTATTGAAGTGATCTTTTACTACCTATGTTTGCTCTCTTACATCATCCTTTACATCACAGATCAGTTTATGTACAGTCTAAACTCCTTCTCAGTCATCCACTGTGGTGCTGATCAATTCTGTTTTTGGAATATCTTGATTTGCTTGGGGCAACCTGTTCCCTTGCTTTTTCATGATGTTTGTGTGTCTGCTCATCTAACAGCATGGATCTGAGGCTCTAGAGTTTTTGCCCTGTGGACTTGTATTTTCCCTGAAGGTTTCCTGTACCTCACTGTTGAGGGGGAGACATATAGTAACCAACAAAGCAAACAATTTTTAGCATCAAACCAAATAGTTCCTACCATGAGGTCTACAATGTTAATTACCACAGTAAACATAAGTGATGTGATCTGCTGTTGTCTATAATAAAAAGAGAAAGTTTGCAAAAGGGTTTACATTTTCAATTTTTGGACAGGAAGAGAACAAAAGTGATATAGGATGTGAAGATTATGAGGGAGGAGGAGGGAAGACAAGTAAAAGATTAATGGAAGAGTGGTACAACAATAGAGAATGACTGTGAGTAGAAGAAAACATAATCAAGAGAAGCCAATAGAAGCAAAGATGCATATGAAGTAACAATTTTTAAAAACCAACAATAAATAAACAAAAATGGAAAACAAAAAACAAAAAAATGGAAAACAAAACTTAAATATATTAAACTAATCCAAGTTCACAAAAAACTAATCCATGTAAAATAACTGGCTTCAGAAATATAAGAAATAAAAAGAAAACAAATTGGGAAACTGTATAAATGTCCATGTACCGTTAAGGTCACAAGGAAACAGTGAAAATGAATTAAAAAAAAAAAAAGAAAAAACTCTTGATGAAAAGTTAAAGAATTCTCTTTGTTGGAATTCAACATATTCTCAGCTTCTCTTCTCAGCAGTTTCAGGTGTGATCTTCTAGAGTGAGATGCTCCAGCTTCTGAATTGCGGGAGTGAGAGAGGTAATCCCACAGACAGAGTTCCTGGAGGCAGGGTTTAGGCTTAGACAGGTTCCAGGCTGTTGGCTGAATTCTAATTGGTCTGGAGATTTTAAATCAGTGCACCTCCAGCACCCAGTATTTGCTGGTCTACCCTGGACGACATCTCCCCTGGGTTCCACTCCTGTGGTGGAGAAGTCAATTATTTTTCCTGTATGTCATCTCCAGACCCCACGTTTCCTGGTCCTGTATTCAGTCTTCAATATCTCCCACCCCACCCCTGGCCTTCTAAATTCCCTACCAGAAGTGTCTCTCCTAGCTGGTCCTACAAGCAGTTGGATTTTGAGGGAAAAGGTATCTCCGGGTGGGTTTCTGAGACCAGATGTACCCTGTGTAACCTATTTCCACGTTTGTTTTTCTTCTGGTCACTTAAGCACATTATGTTGGGCATTGTGTGTTTACTGGGCCTGTATTTTGAGCAAAACTTGGGTTTGCCGGGAATTGGCTTTCTGCACTGCTGGCTCCCAACCCAAACATGTGGAATGGTTCCTTCCTTTATCCTCCACACAACACCTGGAGAGATGGTGTTTTCTGTCCTCACACTTGGATATAATGCAGCAAGTCCTTCAGGTTTGATGGGCAATGACCTTGATCTCTAAATGCTCTGTATGGAGCCAGGCCTTGAGCCTCCCCAAATTCAGATTCCTTATCCCTCTGCTATGCTCACAGCAGAACCTCTCTGGCTGGAGCTTCAGACCTGGCTGTGGCAGTGGCTGTGCTTCTGGGGATTTTTCCTTATTTTATCATATCCAACCTCCTGTGTCCCCAGCGTGCTTTGAATGCCCAGTTTTAAATTCTAGTAAAGTAACTTTTTTTCTTTCTTTCTTTTTTTTTTTTTTGTTCACCAACCTTGTGGAGAAGCTGTCTGTCTCCTTCCTTGGTTTCACACCAAGGAGCAGCCTGGAACACAAATTCCTCTATCTGCCATCTTGGATCTCCTCCTGATACATATTTCAATGCATAGACACATGGAAGAAATCTGATTAAATGTGTGTGTTTACCCTGTTCAACTTTCTGAATATTGGATGTTGTGTTGGTTCACTTCTTGTCACTGTGACCAAAAGGAACAACTTAGAGACAGAAAAGTTTATTTGGGGCTCAAGACTGCTGAAGTGCCATCCATAGTCACCCAGTATCATCACTCTGGTTCCAAGCCCACTACTACTCTTTCTAGTTTATGAGTCTAAGGAGAAAAATATTTTCATATGAATTGTCAGAATCTAAGCCTAGGAAGGGTCAGAGAGAGCACCACTATTGCAGTCAAGCTTTTCTGTCTCGACAACAATGCCTCTCCTGGTAATTTTGGAACAACCTCAAACTGCAGTTTCTAGACTACATGCAGAATTAGGTACAACTAATCCAAATGCTCTTTGCTCTGAAAAACCAATTCTTACAATGTGAAAGCTTCCATTTTTGAGAGAAAAATGAAATGATCACCAAACCAAGAAGTTTCCTTATAACAAATTAACATAAACAATGGCATGTGACATGGTTTAGAAACTGGGGATTATGACTGAGGTCTTTGTTGAAAGTCAAAGAGTAAGTAGGTGAGAATGTCATCACTGATCATTTATTTCCAAATCCAGTACCTCCTCGTGCTGGGCTTGGTAGCGCATGACTGTACTCACACCTATTCAGGAGTCTGAGGCAGGAGGATCCCAGATTCAAGGCCCACCTCTACACCTTAGGTGGAGCTATTTGCAAAAGAAAAATAAACAAAAATAAAAATGACTCCGAATGTAGTTCAGTGGTAAAGTGATCCTGGGTTCAATCCTCAGTACTTCAAAAAAGAAGAACAAACAACAACCTCCTGTTGTTCAGCAGCTGATCATATGTTTCTGTGGACAGTGATAGAAGTCTGTCCTGCCACTGCAGAGCTATCAGGAGTCTATGAAGAGGAAGCACAGCCAGGCACAGTGTATACACTGTATTTATAGGAATTTGAAGGCCGAGGCAGGAGGATCATAAGTTCAAAAGAGCCTCATGGTGAGGTCCTACACAACTTAGCAGGACCCTGTCTCAAAATGACAACTAAAAATGGCTCAGTGTGTGTATTAGACCTCTGGGCTCAATCCCTGGTCCAAATAAACTACTAAAGTGACTCAAGGTGAGAATGTCTATGGGAAATATTAAGATTTAGAAGGATGGAGAGTCCCCACACGTCAGGGAGGTGACAATTGGGCATGGTGACTCCCAGAATGAAATCCTTATATGTCTTGCCTCAGCATCAGTGGGTGTCTCACTCTGAGGCTCCATTTCCTCAGGCAGTGTGGCCCTCAAGCTTGTGAATATGCTCACCCCTCTGAATCTAGATTTTCTTTTCTTTTTTTTTTTTTTTTTTGAACCGGGATTGAACTCAGGGGCACTCCACCACTGAGCCATATCCCCAGCCCTATTTTGTATTTTATTTAGAGACAGGGTCTCTGAGTTGCTTAGGGCCTCGCTAAATTGCTGAGGCTGGCTTTGAACTTGCGATCCTCCTGCCTCAGCCTCCCAAGTGCTGGGATTACAGGCGTGCGCCACGGCGCCTGGCTTGAATCTAGATTTTCTTTGTGGCATCATGTGAAGCACAACGCCACTTCTTTTTTTTTTTTTTTTTTTTTTTTTTTTTTTTTTTTTTT
>JAJEJO010048058.1:360153-374898 GCA_020662805.1 Glaucomys volans
GGTCCCCTTAATGTGCTGAGGCTTGCTTTTTTTTTTTTTTTTTTTTTTTCTTCTTTTTTCTTTTTTTCCCTGCAGTTCTGGGAATTGAACCAGGATGTGCTTAACCACTGAGACACATCCCCAGCCCTTTTTTATTTGACACAGGTTCTTTCGAAGGTATTTAAGGTCTCCTTAATGTGCTGAGGCTGGCATTGAACTTTTCTACTCTTTTTTTTTTCTTTTTTTTTTTTTTTTTGCAGTGCTGGGGATTGAACCCAGGACCTTGTACTTGCAAGGCAGGCACTCTACCAACTGAGCTATATCCCCAGCCCTGGCATTGAACTTTTGATCTCCTTGCTTCGCCCTCCTAAGTTGGGGGGATTACAGCTGTGCACCACTGTGCCTGGCATCAGGCTGCTTTTCTGAGGCAGCTCAAATGTTTCCTTTTATTCCCTCTTGATTTTTTTTTTTTTTTGAGAATGTCGTTGCCACATAACTCTACTTTTTCCATGAATTGAATAACTGTTCTCTAGTGAGAAGAGTGAACTGTAGTCACCTTGTTTTCTTAAGTGAAAATGAGTAGATAGAAAAGGCAGGAGAAAGCCTTGCCCAAGAAGCCACTGCCTCTTTCCAATGTCTGAACTCTGACAGCATGAGGCCCTCCCATGTATTCCATTGTGTCCTGCCATAGTCTGGGCAGATGTCCCCTTCTGAGGTGTTTCTGTGGGGTGTGGTCATGGTAAGTGTTTTGAAACTGTGTGAGCACCCTTGTGACCCCAATTACCTGGGGGAGAAACAGTGAGGAGACAGTGATAGTTCTGAAAAGCCTGGATCAAATTCTGCATAACCCATACTGCAAATATTTCAACGAGATTGACTCTAGTTCATTTAAATATGTTGGAAATTATAATCTAGAGCTTATCTATTATCACATTAACTAATATTAGTTAATATAATTACATTCCTCATACAATGATATAAGATTATGTAAGTTTTTATAGGTATTCCACATCTGGGATGATGGAGCATAATGGATTACGTGTGGTAGTTATGGATTAAGTACAATAATCCTTCAGGTTAGGTCAGGTCTTAGCCCTCGGAAGAAGCTGGGACTGGGAAGCACTGTAGCTGGAAACCATCCCTCGGGTTCTAATCACCCAGGTAGAGCTTCTATCCTGCTGTCACTCAGGGTGCATGGGCGGGTCCTGAGTCATTAGCCAATCAGACTTGAGGTGGACGAGAATTGTCCAATCAGGAGCGCAGCTGGAAGAAGGCGGAAACCCTCGCCGTTTGAACATCTTCCTTGTTGGAGCCGCCATAATTTGCCGTGCGCGTGTTGCGAAGAGAACCTCTAAGGGCCTTATCCTGGTCGCTCTGACCTCTGCCCTCTACGGTTTGATGGTCACCCGGGAACCCCAGAAGGCGGGAAATGGTGAGTGTGGAGGGCGTGGTTCCTGGAAGAGGGAGCGGGTCTCCATGAGGTGAGTGGACGAGTCGCTGTGGAAGGACCCGGGGCTCCGGAGTCCCTGCGGCGTCTGCGGTCTAAGGCCCGCTAGCCGGCTCCGCCCGGGTCTTGCGTGGTCCCCGCAGCCCCGCGTCTTAACGTCTGCGGTGGCGGCGGGAGGGTCGCGGGGAGACTGGGACTCGGTGTCAGGTGGGATGTGAAGGCGGCGTGGTGCGGTTCCGGTTCCTCCCCGCTGCCCAGGTGGACCTGGTGGCTCTGAATTCTGTATAACTGGGGAAGCCGGTTCTCAAATCCGTGAACCGTGTCCCGTAGTCCCAAGCTTCGTGAGCTTGGAAGTGAATATCTACACAGATGTGTCCCCACCCTGCTACACAGATCCCAAGGGACAGCAACGTGTTCATGAGGTTGGGGTGGGAGGAGGTAGGGAAACGTGTTGCCCTCTCCGTCTGTTTCTAGATAATGTTGCAAAAGATAAAATGCTGATTGAGGTGGGACGTCATTTGAAAGGAGTAGGGCAGCAGGAGGAAAGTGATACCGCCGTTTACTAGTGACTAGTTCTGCTTCCTCAGGTGTTGAAGTATAACGCCAGGGAAGCACGCCAAGGCAAGCATGTTAAGCAGGCGTTATTTAAAATAGTAATGCAGACTTCTCCCGGAGGGAGAAGGGGGACCATGGCGGATGTTCTAGAATCCCCGAGAAGTGAACGCACCCTACATCTTTTATAGGTTAGGGTCTTCTTTGTTCTGCTCTTTCCTTTGACCCTTATGTACCTCTCCTTCCTGCTTATTAGGACCTGGTGACACAGCAAAAAGGTGAGATGAAAATGGCGGGGGGAAGGGCCACATGGAGATTCAGGTGGGTGCCCAGGAGGCATTAATTAGCAACTCCCTGACTGCAACTTTTTGGGAGGGGCAGTTAAGCAGGTAACCTTGGTTATCAAAAGGGCTCTGGAGACACTGACATTCCAATCTCCTAGGGTGGACTCCAACTTCTCAGACTCTGATGGTCTCCATTTCCTGATTTGACCCAGATTCCTTATTTCTACACTAACTGCCTGTCCCCAGTTCTGGCTTCAAAAAACCTCAATTCTAAGGTCTGCAGGCATTTCAAGAAGTAGAAAAAGGCTTTTCCTTGTAGAGAGGAACACATAGGATTAGAAATGGCAGGGGACAGAGAGATGTAGTGGTGGGATCCTGAGGTTAAGGGATCCATTGTATAAAATGAGCCCACTGTGCAGACACCCACATGTTTTCACTTATAGAAAGCAGTTTACCTGCAGCCCACCCTTGCTTAAGGTGACAGGATATGTTACTTTTCTCAAGGAGCTACCTGTTATCTGCAGGGGAAATGCTGATAAGAAGAACACAAGTTACCTGAAAGGGGTGACTTTTGTGACCCTTACACCTATTAGATCCTGGAACTCAGAGAGAGAATTTGTATAATTTCCCCTTCCCATAAAATCTGTAACAACTGTTTCCAGTTAGAACCAGTGAGCATGGGCCAAAGTGAGCTAGAGTTGTCCTGGCAGTGGGGACTTGAAAGTCTGATGTTATCCTGCTGTCAGAAGTTAAGAGGTGAACTTTGGGAGGACTCTAGAAACTTCCCTGCTCCTGACACAATAAAACTGGAGTGCAGGAGAGACAAGCCGTGCCTCTCTTGTCTGAGCCACCCACTCTCCTTTCAGGGTGTCCTCTTTTCCACTTTCCTATTCCTTCTAATAAACTCATGTCTGTGACTCTGAGCCACCTGTCTGAACTCTTTCCGACTGGATCCCCAAAATTGGGGTTTGAGAAGAGAATGATGCATAATACAACATCAGCTCCTAGATCTGAAAACAGATTACCCTGAAGTGAGCAAGTTCTTGGGGTGAAAATAAAGGGAGGCTGAACCAGTGTGTAGGCGGGCAAAGTACAGGGGCCTGAGGAAGGAGAAAAACTAAGGGAAAGTTTGATATCTTGAACTGATCTTTTTTTCTTGGAACCAGGGATTGAACTCAGGGACACTCGGCCACTGAGCCACATCCCCAGCCCGATTTTGTATTTTATTTAGAGACAGGGTCTCACTGAGTTGCTTAGGGCCTCGCTAAGTTGCTGAGGCTGGCTTTGAACTCGCGATCCTCCTGCCTCAGCCTCCCAAGCTGCTTGGATTACAGGCGTGCACCACCATGCCCGGCTGAACTGATCATTTTTGAGATTTAAAAGAAAATGGAATTTAGGCTGGAGATGTTGTTCAGTGGTAGAACAATTGGGTTGTATCCCCAGCATCAGAGGAACAAAAAAAGAAAAGTAGGAATTTGGAAGTTGTGTGTCTGGCCTCGCCATTGATTCAAAACAGGGAAGGAGGCAGTGTGCCCTGGCAGTCACCTGCAATACTAGTGGCTGGGGAATTTGAGGCAGGAGGATCACAAGTTGAAAGCCAGCCTCAGCCACGAAACAAGGGCCTCGCAACTCAGTGAGACCCTGTGTCTAAATAAAATATAAAAAAGGAGCTCTGGGATATGGCTCAGTGTTTCAGTGCCCCTGGGTTCAATCCTTAGCACCATAAAAAAGGGCGCCCCCTTTTTTACATCATCTTAGTACAATGAAACCTGTGTTTCTTTGTCGAGGATATAGCTGCAGCATGTGTTGTGCGGTGGGGTTTTTGAAACCATCCCTATTCAAAGGATTACATTCTTTGGGTCAAATTCCACATCTTCCCCTGTTTGCTCTAGCCTCCAGGAAATTGATCTAGTCAGAATGCAGTTTTACAACTGAAAATGTTTGTGAATGGCAGACTGAGGAAAAGTCACCTTTGGTTTCTGCCTCCTGGAATGAAGGGTTTATGAATTTCAGACTTTTTTGGACTAGTTATGTAATCTTTGCTTTTTTTTTTTTAATCTTTGCCCCAGATTGTGGCACAGAGGGTTAAAACCCTTAGGATTTCCTGTGTAAAAGGAGTTTTGTTGGCTCTCGATGATGAACCCATTTCAGGTAATCTGTGAATTTATGGTGATGATATCACTGAGGGTGTCACCAATAGAGGACTTTCGAATGAGGACTGGTAAGCAGAAGAGCACACTTATGTTTTGGTCTGGCACCTGCAGTGAGTACAGTGTAGCAGGACTGAACTTTGACCTTGTGGAATCCTGCTCACTCTTGTGTCAGACTTGAATCATAGGAGAGCCAGCTGGTATTGGAGACTAGGTTGGTGTTCAGCAAACACCACACATTTGATGTCAGAAAGATTCCAGGAGTCCACACCCATGGTTAGAGTTGAGCCTATGGAGCAGTGAGCCTTTCTACATTGGAATGAGGGTAAAGTATGATGTGTGGTCTCAGAATTCAATATTGTGGCTTCTCACTCATGGGAGTGAGCCACCTATGCTGCATCTGCACTGTGAGAGTGGTTCCTAAGGTTAGGGATGGGCTTAAGGTTCTGAGTGTGGATTCCCTTGGGAGCTGCGGGTGAACCAGGCTGCTTCCCTGAACTGCTTCCTTTTTATTTCCTTCATAGAGTCTTGTTTATTTATAATTCTAGTTTAGTTGGGCATTTAAGAATGTTCTTCCATGATTTTCATTTAAATTAGGCTTTCTTGGTTGGAGCTGGAGGATAGAATTATGGTCTGAGGAAGCAAAAAGGATTTTTGAAATAACTTATTTTTTTCAACCTCAGTTTCAATAAGAATATCAACATCCATGGAACCATGACACAGGTGAATAAATAGGCTATGGTCAATTCTTTTGGGTCTCACTGATGTCATCAAGTTGTGCATGCGGAGGTGACTGCAGGGTGGATTTTTTGAGCATCCTTTATGATTTAACCACATGTTCATTTCAAACCTTGGTTTTGGGTCATTTAAATTTGGAATGAGTTAATATGTAAGTTTTTGCCTCCTTTTTTTACATATGTGATGGTAGGCTGGGCTGTAGCTGAACTAGTATGTTCACTCATTCCACTGCCTTTGGAACTTGGATTGGTTAACATTTTTTCTGTGATGGTGGCAATAGTCTTGATTTTATCCCCTTGTGCTATTGTATTCAAGTTTTTTTAAAAGAAGGGTGAAAGAGGGTTGTGGTTGTGTCTCAGTGGTAGGCTTCATAGCATGTGTAAGGCACTAGGTTTGATTCTCAGCACCTCATATGAATAAATGAATAAAATAAAAGTCTATTCACAACTAAAAAATATACATATAAATTAAAAACAATTTGACAAATTTTGCTGGTGTGTAGTTGATGGATACATTTCAGTTTAGTAGGGCATTGTAATTCTGCATGAATTTATCATCTGAGTTCATGGGTCCTTTTTTTTTTTTTTCTTGAAGTGGGATTGAATTCAGGGACCCTGAACCATTGAGCCACACCCCTAGCCCTTTTTTGTATTTTCTTTAGAGACAGGGTCTCACTGAGTTTCTTAAGGCCTTGCTCTGTTGCTGAGTCTGTCTTTGAACTTGTGATCCTCCTGTCTTAGACCTCTGAACCTCTGTGCACCACCACAGCCAGCAATTGATGTGTTTATTGTTTGCCAACACTTGGAATGCTCCAGTCTATTCTTCTGCATCTTGCAATAACCACCACATATGTATGGGTATATCTTCCTTTGATTAATAACCTCTTGGCATTGAGTATTCTTGTGTAGTCACATTTTGTGAAATCATTTCTGTCTTCATGTGCTGTATAAGTGGCGTTTTTCATTTGAATGTTAATTTTTTATATTTGATATTATACCAAAATGATGACTTTCTTTTGCATATTGGGCTTGTGTGTGTCGTCTAGCCTTTTTATAATCCCATATTAATTACTGGAGTTTTCACTGGTTCTTTTGGATTTTCTGAGTAGGCAATAATGGCATATGTGAACAAGATATTTTTATTTGTTCCTTCTCAGTCTCAATGCTTATTGTTATTCATCCTTCCCTGTTTTCTCTACATCTGTTGATTTGATCTTTGGAATTTTTGTTTAGCTTTTTGAGATGATGGATTACATTAATTGATTTTGTAAGTATCAGTGATTGTTACATAATTTCCACTTGGTTTTGTTGTATCATCCTGTTATACATGTACAGGTATAATTTGCCATTTTGTGTTGAGATTTTAAATCTTTCTTTGTAAGAGTTTATTTTTGGTATCAGGGATTGAACCCAGGTTTGCTTAACCACTCAGCCATATCCCCAGCCCCTTTTTATATTTTGTTTTGAGACAGCATCTTGCTGAGTTGCTTAGGGCCTCCCTAAATTGCTTAGGCAGACTTTTTACTTGGGGTTCTACTGCCTCAGCTGCTGGGATTACAGGGGTGTGCCCGCAGGCCTGGCTAAGGGTTTATTTTTGTTTCTTGTGACACATCTAGTTTTTATCTTGACACTGTGAACCTGATAGCATCAGTTATTAAGTAGTTCTTCCTCTCTTGCTTGGAAGAGAGTGTGGATGCTCTTTGTCATATTTTCATTAGACTTTAGAGTAAACCAGTGATATCATGTGGGGCTGATTGTTCTTGTTTTGTCAGTTGTTATGGTTTCAGTTTTGTTTTTTCCTGGTAATGAGAATAGAACCCAGGGGTGCTCTACCAATAAACTACATCCCAAGAGTTTTTTTGTTTTTTTTATTTTTGAGGGAGGATCTTCTTAAGTTGCTCAGACTGACCTTGAACTTGTGATCCTCTTGCCTCATCCTTCCAAGTTGGGGATTACAGGCATGTACCTCTGTGTTGTTCCGCACCGAACAACAAAGGTTGGGTGCCCACCCTTGGACCAGCCAGGGGGGCACGGGGTCAAACAGGATGGTAAGTGTCCACGGCTGAAAAACGCACACCAGCCGGGAGTCTGTCGAGCAGGATCTCAGTTTAATGGAGGGGTGAAACAGGTATATGAAAAGGGAGCGAGGGGAGGAGATACAGGCGGGGGCCAATCATTTTAAAGGTCAACAGCACATGCAGTATACAGCAAGGCCTGCAGGGCAGAGGTCTGCTAAGATGTAAATCTGCTCAGGTTCATGGCATTTGAATGAGCCAATCCTGGGCCGCCACCTTGGTGGTACCACGAGTGGGGGAGGCTTTTGCCCTGAGGGTGTTGTTAATGTGGTCACCATCTTAAGGTGTGTCCCTACACCTCTGTGCCCAGCTTGTTTCAAATTTTTAATACATATAGTCATATATTATTATATACCATATGTTATCATCATTTGTTTATGTTTCCCTTGAATTCTTTTATATTTTTTCTTTTTAGGAATTGGTCAGTTTCTTCTAAATTATTCAATTTATGGGCATAAAATAGTTTTTATTATTCTTGGAAGTTCATTTATAGTCCATGGATTAGTAGGGGATGGCACCTCTTTCATTTTAGAGCTTATGAATTAGTGTATTCTCTTTTGTTTTAGTTATCTAAATACGGCTAATCAATTTTGATGATCTTAGCAGAACTTGTTTGATTTCACTGATTTTCTCTATTGGTTTCCAGTTTGTAATTTTATTGATATCTTCTCTGGTTATTTCATTCTGTTGTATTTAAGAATATCTTGCTCTTGTTTCTGTGGTTTTCTGATGTGAAATATTAGACTGTTGAGTTGAGGTCTTTCTTGATTTCTACGATGTGCATTTGTTGTTTTATATTTCTCCTCATGTACTCTTTTTCTGTATCCCACAAGTGACATTAAGATGTTTGTTCAGCTGGGCATGGTGGCGCACGCCTGTAATCCAAGCAACTTGGGAGGCTGAGTCAGGAGGATCACGAGTTCAAAGCCAGCCTCAGCAACTTAGCGAGGCCCTAAGCAACTCAGTGAGACCCTGTCTCTAAATAAAATACAAAATCGGGCTGGGGATGTGGCTTAGTGGCCGAGTGTCCCTGAGTTCAATCCCTGGTTCAAAAAAAAAAAAAGATGTTTGTTCATTTTCACATATTGTGAATGACTTAAAGTCTTTGGAGTTGTTTCTTTTGTTGTGTGTGTCATTCAAGAGTATAGTGTGCAATTCCTTGGAGATTTTCCCACTTTGTTTCTTCTATGGATTTCCCATTTCATTCCAGTGTGATCTGAGGGCTACTGTGTATGATTTCTGTCCCTTTAGGTTTGTTAGGGTGCCTTGTAGCTCTGAACATGGTCTGTGTTGGTGAATATTGTATGTGATCTTAGAGGAATGTGCACTCAGGCTTGGGATAGAGCTCAGTAGTAGAGATCTTCACCCAGCATTTGCAAAGCCTTGGATTCAATCATCATGCCTGCAATGAAAGAAAAGGAAAGCAAATAATAGAATGTGTACTCTGTAGTATGTTCCGCAGTGTCAGATGTCTCCATATATTATGCTGTTGATTTCAGCATAATATCTTTCCTGATTTTCTGCTTTTTTGACCTCTCATTTACTGTTGGAAGCATGTTGAAATCTCAGTTCATAACTGTAAATGTGTGATTCTCCTTTTTCTTCCAGGTTTCTGCCTAATGTGGTTTGATCCTCTGACTAGAGAATTATGTAACAGGATTGCCATGTCTTCTTTGACAATCAACTCCTTCATCATTACTTAATCCCTTTATTCTTCATTATTTTGTTGGAGGTACAGCTTGTTTAGCCTCAGTGTTGCTTCTACAGGTGTATTTGGATTGATGCTGAAATGATAACTCTGAATAACTGTATTCATCTTTGTCTTCAAGTTGATCTTATCTTGGAAATATTTATACATTTTTAACTGATTGCATTTATATGTTCAAACATAATGCTTTCAGCACACCTCTATGCCCATTTGCCTGAGAGGCTTAGTCATGAACATACCAACCTCAAGATCTATGTGGACAACTTAGTGAGCTCCTGTTTCAAACTGAAAATTTTAAAATAGCCTGGGCACATGATGGGAGTATAACTGAGAATGACTCAGTCAGAGTGCTGCTGGTTTCAATCTCCAGCACCTCCAGAAAGTTAAGTATTTAACATATACATATATATGGCTTTTAATCATGTATACCTTGTCAATGGCGAAATTGACCTAATTATCAGATACATTCCTTCACATACATTTCTTTTCTATGGTGGGAACACTGTAAATATGATCCCATGGTTATTTTCTAGGCTGTGATAAAAGGGTCTTAACTGTAGTCCCCATGTTATATAATGGGTTCCCTGAAGTAATTTCTCCTAGCCAGGTGCACTTTTGACTCCCCACTCCATGTCTTTAGAGCTAAAATGTTTTTTCTTATAGAGAACCCAAGGTTTGGTGTGTTTCTCATCTATTTGCTAGTCCATTCTTTAGTAGATGTATACAGATCACTCATTTTCAATGTGGCTATTAATATATTTGGATTAAAATTTCCATATTGGTAAGCATTCTGTATTTGTTTAGTTCTTGGATTTTGTGTAGTCTTACCATTTTTAATTGGACTGTTGACATGATTCCATTTTCTCTCTTGCACAAGAATACCAATTAAATTTGCTTTATTAGTTAAATTAAAAATTAATTACAGGGGCTGGGGATATAGCTCAGTTGGTAGAGTGCCTGCCTTGCAAGCACAAGGCCCTGGGTTCAATCCCCAGCACCGCCAAAAAAATAAAAATAAAATAAAAAATTAAATAAAAAAATTAAAAAAATTAATTACAGTTCTGAATATTTAGTAATTTTAGAGTTATGAAAGTCTATTTACAACTAAGCTAGACACAGTGGTACATGCCTGTTTTCCCAGCAGTTGCAAGGCTGAGGCAAGAGGACTGCAAGTTTGAGGCCAGCTTCAGCAACTTAGCAGGACCCTGACTCAAACAAACAAAGGAACAAAAAAGCTGAAAGTGTAATTCAGTGGTAAATTGTCCTGAGTTCAAGCTTCAGAACCCTCCCCCCATATCTGTTTACAACTAATGCTAGTGTACTTTGAAACAGCAAGGTACTGTTTTACAAACAGTGCAGGTGTCTCAGTCTGTCTTCAGATCTCTTTCCCATGCCATATACATTTCCTGTCATTCATTTTACCGACCCTTTGGGTATAAACACAAGATAGATTACTGATACTGTCAGTTTAAATAAACATCTGTTGATGCAGATGGGAATAAAGAAAGTAAAGGTTTTACTGTAGTCTTCTATGTAGTTCTTTACTAACACTCCTTATGTGAACACTTTAATAGGTTTTCTCTTCTCTCTAGAGAAGTTCTTTCTAAAAGACATGGACAGCCGATATATTGGTGACATTCTCTCAATGTTGTTCTTCATTCTTGTTCTTGAAGCATTTGTTTTCATTTTAGTTGATTCTTTTTTCTCCTTGCTCTGGTGTGCCATGGAACATCTATAGTGATGATTTTATATAAGTTGTTCTACTTTGAACCTGTCACATTTTTATATAATCCTTTTGATAACATGTAAGTTTGTATTGATATCATGTCATTCATACATCATCATCCTGGTGACCTTGAGTTCTTTCCCCATGGCTGCTTCTACCATTCTGAACATAGTTAAGAGAGTTGCCTAAAACTTCATGTTTTGAACTTAGTAGACACAGAAATGGCTTCTCTCAGTTCATTTCCGTTTCCATTGATAAGCTCTATTTCCCTCTTTTTAATGTTATTCTTATTAACAAGATCATATTTGAATAGCTCTAATGGTAGCTGTGAAAATGAGATCCTCCTTTTCAGAATTTTGGCAGGAATATTAAAATGTATTGAAATTGCTTTCAATTCCTTGCTTGTAGGTTTGGGCAAACTTCAGACTGTAGTAAATGCCAGTAGAGTACATCACGTTATCCTCAATTCAGGTACAAATCTTTGCTTGTATGCTATGATCTTCCACACTTATATTTCAATTGGCTTTTTACCCAAACAAGGACATGGATCTTTCAAATGTAGAGTGTTTTATCTTGAGATCAGTGTGTTTTGGTGTACTTTTCATTCATATGCTCAATCATTTTTACTCTGTATATGACCACTTCTGTGTGGGAGTTGTAGTGGGAATTGATCCCAGGGTGTTCCACATGCTAGGCAACTGCTCTGCTACTCAACAGCATCCCCAGTCCTTATCAATTTGGTTTTCAGACAGAATCTCCCTAAGTCACTCATGCTGTCCTGAAAGTTGCAATCCTCCACATTAGCCTCCTGAGTAGCCGGAATTACCAGCACAGACCACCATACACACTAACCCTTTTGTATTGTGAACATTACAGAAATTTTTTTTTACTTTGTGGTTTCTCTTTTCCTCCCTCTCTATCCATGGATTTCAATTGCTTTGTGAATTTCTTAGGAATTGTTCTTTTTCTTATCAGAAAACTATGTTCCTGTATGCAAAAGGCATTTGACTGTGACTTGTGAAAAATATTCCAGTAATTTCATTCTGATTTTAATGTGTGGTTTAAATTTCATCCTTGCAGGGAGGGATGTCAGCCTCTGATGTACAATGGCCCACTGTGTCATGAATCAATTTTCTGTTCACTTGTGAGCCTATTGAGTGCTCTTTTCTTTCCCATGACTTGTTTATTAATGTTTGTGTTAGTGAACTAGTGTTCTGAACACTGTGATTTCAAAATGTTTTGTGTATATTAGTCAAGCGATCACTGTCTTGTTCCAATGAGTTTAAATATTGTTAGATATTTGTTATGCCAGAAGACTTGATTAACTAGTTTTTGTTTTCCTGGGAAAAACTGCTGTTGACATTTCACAATTTTACCTATTGATGTGAGAAAGAACATTTTGATGACACCATACTCTAGAACATGTGGCATGCTTGCTTCCACTTATTTTATGTTTCTTTGACGAGTTCAAATAAACTAATGATTTTTTTCTCTTGGCATATGGTATTATCCTTTATAAGTCCTCTTCATTATTTAGTTCTGGTTTCTTGATAAGAAAACAAGGGCAAACTTGTAGTGTCATCTCTAGTGGGATGATACAAAGTGTGCTGAAATATCTGAATGATAAGTTGTGATGAGGTTTTAAAAATTTTTTTGTTCGTTTATTTATTTACATATTAGGTACTGAGGATTTAACCCAGAGCTTCTGTATTACTGAACTACGTCCTCAACCCTTTGTTTTACATTTTATTTTGAGGGAAGGTCTTCCTAAATTGCTGAGGGTGACCTTGAATTTGTCACCCTTCTAACTCAGCATCCCGAGTCCCTGGAATTATAGGTACACACCATCATGCCCAGCAGAGAAGTTTCAAATATTACCTAACAGACCAACTCATTAGAGATTCATCCCCCAGAGTTTATTTGGGGGCTGATGAGGGTGGCAACTTCTGATGAGCATGTCAGAATATTACAAACATATAGAGGCCCAACAGGACTTAAAACAGGCTGGATTTTGTTGGGATAACCTGCATGGGAACCCCAATTTCCTATATCTACTTAAGCCGGTGATGTTCATCCCCAAAGCATTTCCCACAAACCCCCAAAGATCAAAGTTTGTTCTCAAGCATTTCTAACAATGTGCTGTTTCAGGATGGCAGCTGTTATTAACTGTAGATACTAACAGTAGATACTAGGACTTTATTGTGAGAAGTGCTAGAAACCAGCATACAAAGAGAATTGGAGTGACCCAGCAGCACAGCGAGTGTTCCTCTTCTCCATTACTCTACTAAGTAGGTGCAATCCAGTATCAGAATTGCTGTGTGAGAGGATGTGAGCACGGCTGGAGAGTCAGAGTGTGACAAATAGGTGATGGAGTATTGGGAGGACCTCGTATCATGTGAAATTCTCACACAATGAGTCTAGGTCTCAGTGCTGTATGTCTCACCTTCCTCCTGGGAATACCTCTGGGATGTTTTAGGAGTCAGTGACCTTTGAGGATGTGGCTGTGAACTTCACCCTGGAGGAGTGGGCACTGCTGGATCCTTCCCAGAAGCAGCTCTTCTGTGATGTGATGCAGGAAACCTTCAGGAACCTGACCACTATAGGTAAGGGTGACCTACTTTCCTCACTTAGTCAATCAGAGAACTGTTGTTACTTGCTGATCAGTGGTGTTCCATGATATGGAATATGGAAAGCCCACTTTGTGGTTACTATAGCAGCTTGGTGACATCCAAGAGATCTGCAAGTCTCTGTTAGTTTTTATGTAATGTCAAAATAAGTCTTAATGCTTTTTCTGGGTCTACATTTTAGGAAAACAATGGAAAAATCAGACCATCCGCGTTCTCTGTGATTCCAGGGGAAATCTAAGGTAATTGACTCACAAGAGAAGGCAATGCCCTCACAAATCTTGGAGTATTTTATAACAAATTATAAAAGAAGGATTTGAGACACAGCAAGATTCAAAATGATTTAATCTCAGTTTCCTTACATAGCATACAGATTGAGAACTGCTAATTAGGAAGTTCAACATTCAAAGTGATCCAGAATGGGCACCATTTGGAGCAATAACATGATATGACAAGTGATGCTTTTTGATTGTTTATCATACACAGACTGTGTTCTATGTGCAAATTATTAGAAATGTACGAAATTGTCTTCAAGTAGGACCCATTTTGGACATATCTTGTTGTGCATATGCTAGTATCACAAAAGCCAATCTGAATTTTGTTCCATGTCTTTCACTTAAGTAGTCCTCAGTTGTCATTAAATGTGATAAATACCTTCAGGGTTAACAAAATACTTACATGGAAGGAGTATGAAGAAGCCCAAGTTGGGTGGTGGTGCACACCTGTAATCCTCACAACTTGGAGGCTGAGTTAGGAGGATCACAAGTGGGAGTCCAGCCTTAGCACATTAGTCAGGTCCTGAGCAACATACTGGGACCCTGCCTCATTAAAAATCAGGAAAAAAACGTTTAAAACAACTGGAATGTAACTCAGGAAAGCTTACACAGCATAAAATCAATTCTTGTGGTGAATCATTAATATATAAATCCTTGGTAATTTGCTTTACGTTCTTTGCAGAAGTCAAGCAGTAAAGAGCCTCTTTGAACAGATAGAAGATAGTCAATGTGGAGAAATCCTCAACCACATCAAAGACCTTCTTGTAAAGAAGACAGTTCCTTCTGGAGTAAAATCAAGTGAACACCATGTGTGTGGAGAAGTCCTCGTTGCTGATTCACACGTAACCACGCCCCTGACAGCTCACATTGGACACAAAGCACATGAGTATCAGGAACAAGAACAGCAGCCATGTGCAGATAAAGAACATGGGAAAGCCGTCCATCATTACCAATGTCCTCAGAAGCATGAAAGAACTAATACAGCAGAGAAACTCCATGTGTGTAAACAATGTGGAAAAGGCTTTAGTACTTCTAGACAGGTGAAAAGACATGAACAAATTCACAGTGGAGAGAAACCCTATGTGTGTAAGCAATGTGGAAAAGGCTTTTGTTATTACAGCTCCGTGAGAACACATGAACAAATTCACAGTGGAGAGAAACCTTATAAGTGCAAACAATGTGGGAAAG
>JAJEJO010048058.1:374908-403841 GCA_020662805.1 Glaucomys volans
ATTCACAGTGGAGAGAAACCTTATAAGTGCAAACAATGTGGGAAAGCATTTCGTTTTTCCAATTCCCTTCAAATGCATGAAGAAATTCACCGTGGAAAAAAAACCTATGTGTGTAAGGAATGTGGTAAAGGCTTTAGTTCTTCTAGCAAAGTTAAAATACATGAACGAATTCACAGAGGAGAGAAACTGTATGTGTGTAAGCAGTGTGGAAAAGGCTTTTGTTCTTCCACCTCCACTAGAAGACATGAACGAATTCACAGTGGGGAGAAACCCTATGTATGTAAGCAATGTGGAAAAGACTTTCGTTATTCCAGCTCCTTCAGAGCACACGAACGAATTCACAGTGGAGAGAAACCCTGTGTGTGTAACCAATGTGGAAAAGCCTATAGTTTTTCCTGGGAACTTAAAAAACATAAACGAATTCACACTGAAGAGAACCCTATACACGTTAATAATGTGGGAAAGCTTTAACACATTGTGATTCAATCAGAAAACATGAAAAAACTCAACATCGGAGAAAAACCCTATCTATGTAAGCAATGTTAAAAAACCTATTAGTGGTCCCAGTCCCCTCAGAAGACATAAAAGAATTCAATGTGACATGAAAACACGTATGTGAGCAGTGTGGGAAAGCTTCCAGTCATTCCTCCACCCTTAGAATACATGTAAGAATGCACACTGGAGAGAAACCCTGTGTGTGTGTAAAGAAAGCAGAGAAGCCTCACTCCATCCAGTTTCCTTCTCAGACAACAAGGAACTCACACTTGAAACTCCATGAGTGTGAGCAATGTGAGAAAGCTTTTCTTTCTCAGATTCCTTCTTTATTTTATTTATTTATTTTATGTGTTGCTGAGGATCGAACCCAGTGCCTGACACATGCTAGGCAAGTGCTCTACCACTGAGCCAAACCCCAGCCCTCTTTCTCAGATTCTTTGTACTACATGGAAGAACACACTGGAGAGTAACCCTGAATACCGAGAATTGGAAGTCTTGATTATCACATGAACTGGCTAGCACACATGAGAACGCCGGTGCAATAACTGGTATTATTGCAAAGGATGTGGGATACTTGTTGCCTTCTTCGTTCAATGTAACTGGAGTCTCATCCTTCCAGTTTGGAGTGAAACCTGCAAAGAAGAGATGTATTCTATTGTTTATTTGGTTCACATGTAGGAAATCACTGTGAATTAAAACACTGTGAATGTGAAAAATTTGTAGAAGAGAGGTGTCTGTTGTAACATAGTTTCAGAGGACTCTGCTACATGAGGATTCCTTGACCAAATGTGGGGTTTGAGCTTGGAAGAAGTTGGGTGTGGATTCCTCAGTCCTCCTTATTCATCAAGGTAGTCTGGGTTTACTGTGAATTTTCCAAATGTTTGGGAAGTTGGATCTCAAATCCAAGACCTTCTGGAGACAGACAGTAGGTATCCAGGTACTTCCCCACATGACCATTTAACCTCCTGAGTGGGGGCTCCTTGGTCAACTGTGAGTGAAGCAGGCTGCCTCCCTGAACTGCTCCCCTTTTGTTTCCTTGGTAGACTCTTGTTTTTATAAAAATTCATTGTAGGGAAATGGTTATGATTTTTATTCATCGTTAGGTGGTTAAGATTTATTTCATCATTTGAGTGTGAGGTTGTTTTTACATGGTTTGATCCTGTGTGGAGAGGATGATGAGTTCTGGAGAAGCAAAGAGAATTCTTAAATGATCTCTTTCAAGCTAAGTTGCAGGATATCCATAGACTCAGATTAATTTAATGTGCTTCTGATTTTTCCAGAAGTGAAGTGTTAGGGAGAATGTGAGCATAAAGAAGGAAGTCAATGTGGAGAAAGCTTCAGGCAGAGTCCAGATAAGATTGTGAACACAAATATTTGTGTTCAAATATTTGTGAACACAATCTTTGTCCTGGACTAAAGGCAAGTGAAAGCCATGTGCATGGGGAAGTCTTCATTTGTCCTTAACCACTTACTCTTCCCCTCAGAGCTCACATCACTGTAAACCACGTGAGTCTCTGTAATGTGAAGAGAACCTGTGCAAGCATCAGGAATGTGGGAAAGCCATTACTTATCATGAATGCTTTCAAGAATATAGAAGAACTCACACTGGAAAGAACCCTTGTGTATGTGAGCAAAGCAGGAAAAGCTTTCCTGTTCCCACTTCCCTCCAAAAACATGAAAGTTCTGATACCAGAAAAACCCTGCATATATAAGCAATGTGGAAAAGCCTCTCGTGGTTCTTCCCTTAAAAGCATCAGAGAACTCTTATTGAAGAGCAATGTTTTCTATGTAAGGAGTGTGGGAAAGCCTTCAGTAAAACCAGTTCTTTTTGCAGACACAGAAAAACACATTCTGGAAAGAAACACCCATGTATGTAAGTGATGTGGGAAAACCTTCAGGTGAAACTGTTGTGGTCAACTACATGAAAAACCTCACAGTAGAGAGAATGCCTATGTATGTGAGCAATGTGGGAAAGCCTTTCCTTTTCCCAGTTCCCTCAAGAGCCATGAAGGTATTCACATTGGAGAAACCTCTGTGTATGTAAGCAGTGTGTTAAAGCCTTTCATGCTCCTCTTCCCTAAAGTTACATGAAAACAGTTAAATGAGAAGAACCCCATTGCATATGAGCACTGTGGAAAAGTATTCAGAAACTTCTATTCACTTAATATACATGACGTACTCATGCTGAAAAGAATATATATGTGAGGAAGGAGGAAAAGCCTTTTATTGTTCCAGGTCCTTCAGATCACAAATTCATACTGGAGAAAAATGTTATATACATGAGTCATGTGGACACCCCTTTCCTTGTTCCTCTTCCCTGAAGACACATGGAAGAATTCATGTGGGTGAGAAACCTGTGTACGTAAGCAGTGTGGAAATGAGTTTCACTGTTCCTCTTGTCTCAAAACACATGAAAGAATTCATAGTGGAGCGAAACTCTATGTAAACAATGTGAGAATGCCTTCAAGAGATGCAGTTACATTAAAAGAAAAAAGTCACCATGGTGAGAAATGCCTTATACACAGCAATGTGAGAAAGTTTTCAGTCAATCCAGTCACATTCCAATACGTGAAGCAACTGGTGGTAGACAGCAATCCTGCATAGAGTGTGTAATAATCTCATCACATGAATTTTCTAGTAACCGTGAGAATGTACCATGGAGAGGATATGTTTGTGTTCAAATATGTGGGTCTGTCATCTTGGCTCAGTATACACTTATAAATTAACACAGCATGGAGTAATTTCTGGCATAGAAGAGATGGGTGCAGATCCTTAGTTCCCCCACATGCAAGAATGCACAATAGATCAAAATCCTGTGAATGTGCAAAAATACAAGAAAGTTGTGAGTTGCAACAATAGTTTGCATCCTAAAAGAATTCCTCATGCCGGGCACTATCATCCCAGCACTTGGGAGGCTGAGGCAGGAGGATTGTGAGTTCAAAGCCAGCCTCAGCAACTTAGCAAGGCCCTGAGCAACTCAGTGAGACCCTGTCTCTATATAAAATACAAAAATAGGGCTGGGGATGTGGCTCAGTGGTGGAGTGCCCCTGGGTTCAATCCCCAGCACCAAAAAGAAAAAAAAAATTCCTCATTTATTGGAGTCCTATACATGTAAATAATATGAAGAACATGACACAAATTTATTTCAGAATCCTAACTTCTACAGCTTTTTGATATGTACTTTACGTAATTGTTACTTTTAGTGTCCATAGTGTGCAATAAGATTGATAATTCTCTCCATAATATTCCAGAGCTGCTTCCTCCAATCTAACTGTAACTACATACCCATCAATCAATCTTCCCTCCCACCCCCAAGCATCCTCAGACCTTGGTTACCACAATTCTAGTGTCAGCTTCTATAAGATTTACATCTATATTCCACATATATTGGAGCTCACAACACTTTTTCTTACTGTGCCTCAGTTCACTTAACATAATGATATCTGGTGTGCACGGTTACCTGTGTAATGATGGAGATCAAAACCATATCCCTTACATAATTTGCAGGTACCCTACCACCAAGCTCTGTCACCATCCTTGATTTCTTTTTAATGGGAGAATAGTATTTCACTGTGTATATGTGCCACATTTTCTTTATCCATTTATCAGCACACTTTCCATATCTTGACAATTATGAGTAGTGCTGTGATGAATGTGAGGTTGCACAATATTTGACATTCTCATTTCATTTCTTTTTTATCTATAAATAGTGGTGAGATGTCTGGGTGATAAAGGCATTCTATTTTTTGTTAACGGTTTTTTGGTTTGCTTTGATTTGGTTTTAAGGAACAAATCAAAGTATTTTCCATAATTTCTGCACTGACTTACATTTCTATCAAAAGTGTTGGCATTTCCTTTTTGCTTACTTTCTTCCCTGTGATTGTTACCTTCAGTCTTTTTGACATTACCTACTCTTACCAGGTAAGATATCTCAGGTTTTATTGGGGAGATTATACTGGAGATTGACCCTCAGGGCACTTTAATACTGAGCTACATCCAGCCCTTTTTATTTTACACTTTGAGAGTGGATCTCACTAAGCTGCTTGGGGGCCTGTAAATTGTTAAGGGTGATCTTGAACTTGTGATCCTGCTCCTTCAGCCTTGCAAGTGGCTGGAATTTCTATGTATGCTACTGCACATAACAGGTTGAGCTTTGGACTTAAATTTTCCTGATGGTTAGTGATGTTAATAATTTTTTCACATATTGCTTATCCATATCTATGTCACGATTTAAGAAAAGTTTATTCAGATACATTGCCCATTTTTAATTGATTTTTTTTCCTATTGAGATTTGGATTTCCTGATATAATCTAGTCATCAACTTCTTATCAAATGTGTATGTTGCCAATATTTTCTTCTCATTCTGTAGATTGTCTCTGCGACGTGTTGTGTGAGTCCTATGATGTGCACAAGGATTTTGGTTTTCTGAAATCCCATTTGACTATTTTTGCTTTTATTTCCTGTACTTTTTATGGGGGCACATCCCCAGGAAGCCAACCTCCTCCATCATCCTGAAATTTTTCCCATGTGTTTTATTCTAGTAGTTTCAGTGATTGAGGTCTTACATCAAAGTCCTTACTGCATTTTGCATTGATCTTTGTGACAGCTGTGAGGTAGGGGCTCCTTTGCATATGGTTTTCAATTTTCCTAAAGCTGTTTATTGAAGAAGAGGGGAATTGGACCTTTGGTGATTCTGAATGTTTTCCATTTCACCAATTTTAGAGACACCTACAGGACTTTTGTTTTTCTGTTGATTCATCGTACTCATAGGAGCACTGTCTGCTGTCAGAAACTGTGACAAGCCTTCATAATAGCTGCCCTTGCTGTGAGTGTGAAGATGACTCCAGTATTTAGACCAGTTTTCACCTTTCTGCTTCCCACCACTTGTGACGTCCTTGCTGCAGTGTGTTGGACTTTGTTTTCCATGTATGGAGAAGCTTCTCATCTTCTGTTTGGATTACATTCTGGTGACCCATGGTAAGGTCAAAACATCAGGGACAGATGCTTTGAATACCCTCGTGAGCCCCAAAGCCTGCCTTCAGAGATATTCACTGACATTAGCCTACTGTTGAGCAGTCATCCAACACAGTGTTTAAAGTGTCAAATGCCTCATGGAGTTCATGGAATACAGTGTAGGAACAGTTTTTACCTGTGTGAAGCAATGGTCACATGCACTGCAGCTCGCAGCTGCTGCCCAGTGTCATCAGAGTGAGTTCCTGCATGTCTCCATCTTGGTATCTAGGAGATATTTTTGGTATCTAGGAGAATGTGCTCAGGGAGCCTATTCTCTTTCTGACCTTATTAGCATGGAAAATTGATAGCTCATACATCATGAGTCAGTGTCCGTCCCTATTTCAGTAAAAGTATATGTAAACTCATGACCCACAAATGATGGAGGTGGGAGATGAGAAGGAAACCTCGGATCAGCAACCTTTTTTTTTTGTTCTGCAGTGAGGCCCAACAATCAGGCATCCCACTTTTTGGGTATGGATCTGGCCCCTGGGTTACGGAAGGAGACTGGGTTTATATAGTTTTCCTGAAGACTGCAGACATGCAGTTTGGATGATCAGGGGCTCCTTGAATCTAAATTTTCATTGTGGCATCATGTGAAACAAACTGCTGCTTTTATTTATTCATTTTTTTCCCTGCAGTACTAGGGATTGAACCCCAGGAGTGCTTAACCACTGAATCACATCCCCAGCCCTTTTTAATTTTTTATTTGAGACAGGTTCTTTCTAAGTTGTTTAGGGTCTCCTTAAGTTGCTGAGGCTGGCATTGAACTTTTGATCCCCTTACTTCATCCCCCTGAGTTGCGGGGGGGGGGCAGGGTGTCGGGTTACAGTTGTGCACCACTGTGCCTGGCATCAGGCTGCTTTTCAGAGGCAGCTCAAATGTTTGCTTTTATTCCCTCTTGATTTTTTTGGAGCATGTTGTCGCCAAATAACTCCAGTCTCTCCAAGAACTGAATAACTATTCTCTAGTGAGCAGAGTGAACTGTATTCACCTTGCTTTCATTCCTGCAAATGGATAGATAGAAAAGGCAGGAGAAAGCCTTGCCCATGAAGCCTCTGCCTCTTCCCAAATGTCTGAACTCTGACAGCATGAGGCCCTCCCATGTATTCCATTGTGTCCTGCTGTAGTCTGGGCAGATGTCCCCTTCTGAGGTGTTTCATCATGGCACAGTGGTTTGAAACTGTGAGTGCCCTCCTGACCCCAATTACTGGGGGGGAAACAGTGATAGTTGTGAAAAGCCTGGATCAAATTCTGCTTATACCATTCTGCAAATACTTCAATGAGATTGATTCTGGTTCATTTAAATACGTTGGATATTATAATCCAGAGCTTAACTATTATCACATTAACCAATATTAGTTAATATAATTACATTCCTCATAATTACATAGGATTATATGTTTTTATTGGTATTCCACATCTGGGATGATGGAACATAATGGATTAAGTGTGGTAATCCTGGATTAGGTGCAGTAATCCTTCAGGTTAGGTTAGGTCCCAGCCCTGGGAAGAAGCTGGGTCTGGGAAGGTCTGTAGCTGGAAACCACCCCTCAGGTTCTATTCCTGCTGTAGAGGTTCTATTCTGCTGTCACTCGGGGTGCATGGGCGGGCCCTGGGTCATTAGCCAATCAGAGACTTGAGGTGGGCCAGAATTGTCCAATCAGGGGCGCAGTTGGAAGAAAGAGATCCTCGCCTTTTGAACAGCTTCCTTCCTGGACACGCCATAATATGTACTGCGCCATAGTATGTACTGTGCGTGTTACCCAAAGGACCTCTGAGTTGCACGGTCCGGTCACTCTGACCTCCGCCCTCTGCCCGCTGAGGGCGACTCGGAAATCACAGAAGGCGGAGAATGGTGAGTGTGGAGGGCGTCGTTCCCGGAAGCGGGAGCGGGTCTCCATGAGGTGAATGGACGAGTCGCTGTGGAAGGACCCGGGCCTCCTGCGCTCTCGTGGTCAGAGGCCCCCCTGGCGGGCTTGGCCACGGGTGCTGCGCGGCCGCGTTGCCCGGCTGCACCCTCTATGGGACGCGCGGCCCCCGGAGCCCCGCGTCCCCCAGTCAGTGGTGGCGGCGGGAGGGTCGCGGGGAGACTGGGACTCGGTGTGAGGTGGGATGGGAGGGAGGCGTGGTGCGGTCCCCAGCCCCTCCCTGCTCTTCAGGTCCACCTGGTGACTCTGAATTCTGTAAAATTGGGGATGCCTGTTCTCAAATTCGTGAGCAGTGTCCCCTTAGTCCCAAGCTTCTTGAGGCTGCAAGTGAATACACAGATGTGTCCCCACCGTGTCACACAGATCGGAATGGAAAGCAACGTGTTCATGCCGTTGGGGTTAGAGAAGGTGGGGAAACGTTGCCCTCTCTGATTAAAGTGTTGTCCTTGGACTGTTTCTAGATAATGTGCTAAAATATAAAATGCTGATTGAGGTGGGGTATCATTTGAAAGGAGTAGGGCAGTAGGAGGAAAGCCTCAACTCTAAGGTCTGCAGGCATTTCAAGAGGTAGAAAAATGGCTTTTCCTTATAGACAGGAGCACACAGAATTAGAAATGGCAGGGGACAGAGCGATGTAGTGGTGGGATCCTGAGGTTAAGGGAACCATTCTATAAAATGGGCCCACTGTGCAGACACCCACATGTTTTCACTTACAGAAGGCAGTTTACCTGCAGCCCAGCCTGGCTTAAGGTGCCAGGATGTTACTTTCCTCAAGGAGCTACCTGTTATCTTCAGGGGAAATGCTGATAAGAAGAACACAAGTTTCCTGAAGGGGGTGACTTTTGTGACCCTTACACGTATCAGATCCTGGAACTCAGGGAGAGAATTTGGATAATTTCCCCTATCCATAAAATCTAAGACCTGTTTCCAATTAGAACCAGTCAGCATAGGCCAAAGTGACCTAGAGTTGTCCTGGTAGTGGGGACTTGAAAGTCTGATGCCATCCCACTTTCAGAAGTCAAGGGGTGAACCTTGGGAGGACTCTGGAAACTTCCCTGGCAACCCCCAATAAAACTGGAGTGCAGCAGAGGCAAGCTGTGCCTCTCTTGTCTGAGCCACCCACTGTCCCTTGAGGGTATCCTCCTTTCCCCTTAACTTGTCCTTTTAATAAACTCAGGTCTGTGACTCTGAAGCAGAGCTCTGAAATCTTTCTGACTGGATCACAAGACTTGGGGTTTGAGAAAGTGATGATGTAGAATACAACATCAGCTCCTTGTTCTGAGAACAGTTTACCCTGAGTAATTCTTGGGGTGAAAATAAAAGGGTGTAGGTTGAATCAATGTGAGTGTAGGTCAAAGAACAAGGGTTGAGGAAGGAGAAGAACTTAAGGAAAGTTTGATATCTTGAACTGATCATTTTAGAGATTTAGAAGAAAATGGAATTTTGGCTGGAGATGTTGTTCAGTGGTAGATCAATTGGGTTGTATCCCCAGTATCAGAGGATGAAAAAAAAACTAGGAATTTGGAAGTTGTGTGTCTGGCCTCCTCACTGATTCAAAAAGGAGAAGGGGGAAGGGTGCCCTGGCAGTCACCTGTAATACTAGTGACTGGAGAATTTGAGGCAGGAGGATCACAAGTTGAAAGCCAGCCTCAGCAACTATGCAAGGGCTTTGCAACTCAGGGAGACCCTGTGTCTAAATAAAATATAAAAGAGGAGGTGGGATGGGACTCAGTGTTTCAGTGCCCCTGGGTTCAATCCTTAGCACCATAAAAAAGGGCGCCCCCTTTTTTACATCATCTTAGTACAATGAAACCTTTGTTTCTTTGCCGAGGATATAGCTGCAGAATGTGTGTGAGGTGGGGTTTTTGAAACCATCTCTATTCACAGGATTACACTCCTTGGGTCAAATTCAGCATCTTCTGCTGTTTGCTCTAGCCTCCAGGTAATTGATCTAGTCAGAATGCAGTTTTACAATTGAAAATGTCTGTGAATGGCAGACTGAAGAAAAGTCAAACTTTTTTTTTCTGCCTCCTGGAGTGAAGGGTTTATGAATTTGAGACTTTTTGGGTGTGTAGTGTAGCTTTTCCTTTCTCTTTTTTATCTTTGTCCCAGATTTGGCACGGAGGGCTAAAACCCTTAGGATTTCCTGTGTAAAAGGAGTTTTGTTGGCTCTTGATGATGAACCCATTTTAGGTAATCTGTGAATTTATGGTGATGACATCACTGAGGGTGTCACCAATAGATGACTTTCGAATGAGGACTGGTAAGCAGAAGAGCACACTCACGTTTTGGTCTGGCCCCTGCAGTGAGGACAGTGTAGTTGGACCTAACTCTGACTTTTTGGAGTCCTGCTCACTCTTGTGTCAGACTTGAAGGAGACACTCTCATAGGAGAGCCAGCTAGTATTGGAGACTAGGTTGGTGTTCAGCAAACACCACACATTTGATGTCAGAAAGATTCCGGGAGTCCACACCCATGACTGACTTGAGAAAAGTGAGTGGTCACTGGTTAGAATTGAGCCTATGGAAGAGTGAACCTTTCCACATTGGAATGAGGGTAAAGTAGGATGTGTGGAGGTCCCAGAATTCAATATTGTGGCTTCTCACTCACTTGTGGGAGTGAGCCACCTGTGCTGCATCTGCGCTGTGAGAGTGGTCCCTAAGCTTAGGAATGGGTTTAAGGTTCTGAGTGTGGATTCCTTTGGGACCTGCAGGTGAAGCAGGCTGCTTCCCTGAACTGCTTCCTTTTTATTTCCTTCATAGATTCTTGTTTATGTACAATACCAGAGTAGTTGAGCATTTAAGAGTATTCTTCCATGATTTGAGTTCCAAACTGGGCTTTCTTGGTTGGACCTCGGAGATAGAATTATGGTCTGAAGAAACAAAAAGAATTTTTGAAATCACTTATTGTTTCAAACTCAGTTTCAATAAGAATATCATCCATGGAACCATCACACAGGTGAATAAATAGTCTATGGTCAATTCTTTTGTGTCTCACTGATCTCATCAAGTTGTGCATGCTTAGGGGACCACAGGGTGGATTTTTTGAGCATCCCTTATGATTTAACCACATGTTCATTTCAAAACTTGGTTTTGATTTTTTAAAATTTGGCATGAGTTACTATGTAAGTCCTTGCCTCCATCTTTTGCATATCTGATGGCAGATCAGGCTGTAGCTGAACTAGCATATTCACTCATTCTACTGCCTATGGAACTTGGGTTTCTTAAAGTTTTTTCTGTGATGTTGACAATATTCTTTTTGTTTTTAATTTTTTTCGATGTTAATAGACCTTTATTTTATTCATTTATTTTTATGTGATGCTGAGAATCGCACCCAGTGCCTCACATGTGCTAGGCAAACGCTCTACCACTGAGCCACAACCTCAGCCCCAATATTCTTGATTTTGTCCCCACGTGCTATTGTATTTAAGTTCTTTTAAAGGAATGGTGAAAGAGGATTGGTGTTGTGGCTCAGTGGTAGAACACTTCATAGCATGTAGGAGGCACTGGGTTTGATTCTCAGCACCTCGTATAAATAAATGAATAAATAAAGTTCTATTCACAACTAATTCAATATTGTGGCTTCTCACTCACTTGTGGGAGTGAGCCACCTGTGCTGCATCTGCCCTGTGAGAGTGGTTCCTAAGCTTAGGAATGGGTTAAGGTTCTGAGTGTGGATTCCCTTGGGAGCTGCAGGTGAAGCAAGCTGCTTCCCTGAACTGCTTCCTTTTTATTTCCTTCATAGACTCTCATTAATTTAAAGTTCCAGTTTACTTGCGAATTTAAGAATGGTCACCAAAAGAGCATACAAATTAAATGTAATTCCAATTAAAATCCCAGTGACGTACCTCATAGAAATAAAGCAAGCAATCATGAAATTCATTTGGAAGAATAAGAGACCCAGAATTGCTAAAGCAATCTTTAACATGAAGAGTGAAGCAGGGTGTACACAATACCCAACGTTCAACTACACTACAGAGCAGTAGAAAGAAAAACAACATGGCATTGGCACTAAAATAGACAGATCAGTGGTATAGAATAGAGGACACAGAGAGAAACTCACATGTATACAGTTTTCTCATACTACATAAAGGTGCCAAAAACCATGGAGAAAAGACAACCTCTTCAAGAAATGATGCTGGGAAAACTAGAAATCCATATGCAGCAAAATGAAACTAAACCCCTATATCTCACCCTGCACAAAACTCAACTCAAAATGGATCAAGGACCTAGGAATTAGACCTGGGATCCTGCACCTAATAGAAGAAAAAGTAGGTCCAAATATTCATCATGTTGGGTTAGGACTAGACTTCCTTAACATGACTCCGAAAGTAGAAGAAATAAACCCAGGAATGAATAATTGTGATAGATTTAAACTAAAAAGCTTTTTCTCAGCAAGGGAAACAATCAACAATGTGAAGAGAGAGCCTCCAGAGTGGGAGAAAATCTTTGCTACACACACTTCATATAGAGCACTAATCTCCAGAATCCATAAAGAACTCAATAAACTTTACACCAAGAATACAAATAACCCAATCAATAAATGGATTAAGGAAATGAGCAGACACTTCATAGAAGAAGATCTACAAGCAATCAACAGATATATGAAAAAATGTTCAACATCTCTAGTTATAAGAGAAATGCAAATTAAAACTACCCTAAGATTTCATCTCACCCCAATTAGATGTTATCAAGAATATAAGCAACAGTAGGTGTTGATGAGGATGTGGGGAAAAAGGTACACTCATACATTGCTGATGGGGTTGCAAATTAGTGCAGCCACTCTGGAAAGCTGTGTGAATATTCCTTAGAAAACTTGGAGTGGAACTACCATTTTGACCCAGCTATCCACTCCTTGGCCTATACCCAAAGGACTTAAAATCAGCATACTACAGTGATGCAGCCACATGAATGTTCATAGCTGCTCAATTTACAATAGCTAGATTGTGTAACCAACCTAGATGCCCTTCAGTTGATGAATGGATAAAGAAACTGTGGCATACATATTAGCTGTAAGGCAGAATAAAATTCTGACATTTGCAGGTAAATGGATGGAGTTGGAGAATATCATGCTAAGTGAGATAAGCCAATCCCCAAAAACCAAAGGCCAAATAATCTCTCTAATAAGTAGATGATGATACATAATGGGGGTGGGACGGAGGCAAAAATTGAGGAAGGATAGATTGTGTAGAGGAAAGAAGGGTGGAGAGGCGGTGGGGGGAAGGAAAAATAACAGATTGAGACAAACATCATTACACTGTGTACATGTATGATTACACAAATGTTGTGACTCTACTTTGTATACAACCAGAAAAACATTTGTGTACAATGAATAAAAAAAAGAAAAGAATATTCTTCCATGATTTGAGTTTAAAATTGGGCTGTGTTGGTTGTATCTCAGGGGATAGAATTATGGTCTGAGGAAGTGAAAAAGATTCTTAAAATAATTTATTGTTTCAAAGTCACTTTCAATAAGAATATCAACATCCATGGAACAATCACACAGTTGAATAAATAGGCTATGGTCAATTGTTTTGTGTCTCACTGATCTCACCAAGTTGTGCATGCAGAGGTGACCACAGGGTGGGTTTTTTGAGCATCCTTTATGGTTTAACCACATGTTCATTACAAACCTTGCCTTTGCTTCATTTTAAATTTTGAATGAGTTAATATGTAAGTCCTTGCCTGCATCTTTTGCATATCTAATGGCAGGTCGAGCTGTAGCTGAACTAGCATATTCACTCATTCCACTGTCTGTGGAACTTGGGTTGCTTAAAGTTTTTTTCTGTGATGTTGCCAATATTCTTGATTTTGTCCCCAAGTGCTTCTGTATTCAAGTTTTTTTTAAAAAAAAGAATGGTGAAAGAGGGTTGGGGTTGTGGCTCAGTGGTAGAGCACTTGCCTCGCATGTGTGACGCACTGGATTTGATTCTCAGCAGCTCATATGAATAAATGAATAAAATAAAGGTCTCTTCATAACTAAAAAAAATACATATAAATTTAAAGAAAACAATTTGAAAAATTTTGCTGTTGTGTAGATAATGAATACATTTATGTTTAGTAGGACATTGTAATACTGCATGAATTTATCATCTGACTTCATGGGTCCTTTTTTTTTCCTTTCAACTGGGATTGAATTCAGGGGCACTGAACCATTGAGCCACACACACCCCTAGCCCTTTTTTGTATTTTCTTTAGAGACAGGTTCTCACTGAGTTACTTAAGACTTTGCTAAGTTGCTGGGTCTCTCTTTGAACTAGTGATCCTCTGGTCTCAGACACCCCCCCAGGCCCCCACCCCAGCCTCTGGTATTAGGCATGCACCACCACAGCTGGCAATTAATGTGTTTATTGTGGTTTACCAACCCTTGGAATGTTTCAATCTATTATCCATCTTACAATAAACACCATCTATGTATGGTTATATCTTCCCTTGATTAATAACCTCTTGGCATTGAGCATTTTCTTGTGTAGTCACATTTTGTGAAATCATTTCTGTCTGTCTTCTGCTATATAAGTGGCATTTTTCTTTTGAAGCTGAATTTTTTTATGCTTCATATTATACCAAAATGGTGAATTTCTTTTGCATATTAAGCTGTGTGTGTCGTCTAGCCTTTCTACAATCTCATGTTAATTACAGGAGTTTTCATTGGTTCTTTTGGATTTTCTGAGTAGGCAATAATGGCATATGTGAACTAGATATTTTTATTTGTTCCTTCTCAGTCTCAATGCCTATTTTTATTCATGCTTCCCTCTGTTTTCTCTGCATCTGTTGATTTGATCTTAGGAATTTTTGTTTAGCTTTTTGAGATGATGAATTACATTAATTGGTTTTGTAAGTATCAGTCATTGTTACATACAGTAGTTTCCACTTGGTTTTGTTGTATCATTCTGTTATACATGAATAGGTAAAATTTGCCATTTTTTGTCAAAATTTTAAATTTTTCTTTGTTAGAGTTTGTTTATTTTTTGGTACCAGAGATTGAACCCAGGTTTGCTTCACCACTCAGCCATATCCCCACCCCTTTTTCATATTTTGTTTTGAGACAACATCTTGCTAAGTTGCTTAGGGCCTCCCTAAATTGCTTAGGCTTATTTTGCTTGGGGTTCTACTGCCTCAACATCCTCAGCTGCTGGGATTACAGGGGTGTGCCTGCAGGCCTGGCTAAGGGTTTATTTTTGTTTTGTATTACACATCTAGTTTTTATCTTGACACTATGAACCTGATAGCATCAGTTATTAAGTAGTTCTTCCTCTATTGCTTGGAAGAGAGTGTGGATGGTGTTTGTCATATTTTCATTAGACCTTAGAATAAACCAGTGATGTCATGTGGGGCTGATTCTTCTTGCTTTTGTCAGTTGTTATGGTTTCAGTTGTTTTTTCCTGGTAATGATTATAGAACCCAGGGATCATCTATCAATAAGCTACATCCCAAGCCTTTTTTGTTTTTTATTTTGAGGTAGGGTCTTGTTAAGTTGCTCAGGCTGGCTTTGAACTTGTGATCCTCTTGCCTCATCCTCCCAAGTTGGGGGGGATTACAGACTTGTGCCTCTGTGCCCATCTTGTTTCAAATGTTTAATGCATATAGTCATATATTATTTTATATCAATTATTATCATCATTTGTTTATCTTTCCTTGTGAATTCTTATATATATATATATATATGTATTTTTAGGAATTGGTTAATTTCTTCCACGTATTCAATTTATGGACATAAAATGGTTTTTATTATTCTTGGAAGTTCATTTAATGTTCATTGGATTAGTAGGGAATGGCACTTCCTTCATTTTAAAGGTTATGAATTTGTGTATTCTTTTTTGTATTAGCTAGCTAAATAAGGCTAATCAATTTCAATGATCTTATCAAAAACCTCTTTGATTTTGCTGATTTCCTGTATTGGTTTCCAGTTTGTAATTTCATTGATATCCTCTGTGGTTATTTTGCTATGCTTTATTTAAGAATATCTTGCTCTTGTTTCTGTGGTTTTGTGTTGTGGAACATTAGACAGTTGAGTTGAGGTCTTTCTTCTTTTTAATATCTACATTCCCTGGTTTAAATTTCTCCTCATGCACCGCTTTTTTCTGTATTCCACAAGTGATTTTAAGATGTTTGTTCATTTTTACATATTGTGAATTACTTAAATTTCTTTGGAGTTGTTTCCTTTGATATGTGTGTCATTCAAGAGTAGAGTGCACAATTCCTTAGGGGTTTTCCATCTTTGTTTTTTCTATGGATTTCCCATTTCATTCTAGTATGATCTGAGGGCAATGCTGTTTGATTTCTGTTAGGGTATATCTTGTTGCTCTGAACAAGGTCTGTGTTTGCAAATATTATATGTGATCTTAGAATACTGTGCCCTCAGGCTTGGGATATAGCTCAGAGGTAGAGATCTTTACCTAGCATTTGCAAGGCGTTGGATACAATTTCTATGCCTGCAACAAAGAAAAGGAAAGGAAACGATAGAATGTATACTCTGTAGTATGTTCCACAGTGTCAAACGTCTCCATATGTGATGCTGTTGATTTCAGCTATACCTTTACTGATTTTTGCCTTCTTGACCTACCATTAACTGTTGGAGGCATGTTGAAGTGTCAGCACATAACTGTGGATGTGTGATTTTCCTTTCACTTCCATGTTTCTGCCTAATGTGGTTTGATGCTCTGACTAGGGGAGTATATAACAAGGATTGCCATGTCTTCTCTGAGAATCAACTGCTTTGTCACTATTTAATCCCTTTATTCTTTATTATTTTGTTGGAGGTACAGCTTGTTTAGTCTCAGTATAGCTTCTACAGGTGTTTTTGTATTGATGCTGAAATGATAACTCTGCATACTGTATTCATCTTTGTCTTCAAGTTGATCTTAGAAATATTTATACATTTTTAACTGATTGCATTTGTATGTTCAAACATGATGCTTTCAGCACACCTCTATGCGCATCTGCCTGGGAGGCTTAGGCATGACCATACCAAGTTCAAGATCAAGATGGGCAACTCCATGAGCTCCTTTGTCACAATAAAAATTTTAAAATGGCCTGGGCACATGATGGGGGTGTAACTCAGAATGACTCAGTCAGAGTGCTCCTGGTTTCAATCTCCAGCACCACCAAAAGTTAAGTAATTAACATATACACATATATGGCTTTTCAGCATGTATACACTGTCAATGGCTAAATTGAGTTAACTATCAGATTCATTCCTTCACATACATATCTGTTCTATGGTGGGAATACTTTAAATACGATCCCATGGTTATTTTCTAGGCTGTGATAAAATGATCTTAACTGTAGTCACCATGTTATGTAATGGGTTCCCTGAACTCATTTCTTCTAGCCAGGTGCACTTTTGACTCCCCACTCCACGTCTTTACAGCTAAAATATTTTTTCTTATAGAAAACACAAGGTTAGGTGTGTTTCTAATCTATTTGCCAGTTTCTCCTTTAACAGTTGTATACAGATCACTCATATTCAATGTGGCTGTTGATATATTTGGTTTAAAAATACCATATTGGTAAGCATTCCATATTTATTTCATTCTGGGATTTTGTTTAGGCTTACCATGTTTTTCAGCATGATCATTTTAATTGGACTGTTGACATGATTCCATTTTCTCTCTTGCACAAGGACATCAATTCAATGTGATTTATTAATTGAATTAAACAAATATGTTTTAAAATATTTAATAATTTCACAGAGTAATCAAAGACTATTTACAACTAAGCTAGGTGGAGTGGTGCATGCCTGTTTTCCTAGTAATCGCAAGGCTGAGGCAGGAGAATGGCAAGTTTGAGGCCAGCTTCAGCAACTTAGCAGAACCCTGACTCAAACTAAAAAAATAATAAGGGCTGAAAGTGTAGCTCAGTGGTAAAGTGTGCTGAGTTCAATTGCCGGAAAACCCCCCATATCTGTTTACAACTCCTCATAGTCTACTTTCAAACAGTAGTGTACTGTTTTATAAACAGTGCACGGGTCTCAGTTTGTTGTCAGGTCTCTTTCCCGTGCCATATACATTTGCTGTCATTCATTTTACCTACCCATTAGGTACAAGCACCAGAAAGATTGTTGATATTATCAGTTTGAAGAAACATCTGTTGATGCAGATAGGAATAAAGAAAGTAAAGTTTTTACTGTACTTCCATGTAATTCTTTACTAACACTCTTTATGTGAGCACTGTCATATCTTTTTTTGCCTGTCTCTAGAGAAGTTCTTTCCAAAACATGTACAGCCAATATATTGGTGATATTCTCTCAATGTTATTCTTCATTCTTTTCCTTCAATCATTTATCCTCATTTTCACGGATTCTTTGTTCTCCTTGCTCCAGTGTGCCATGGAACACCTATAGTGATGGATTTACAGAAGTTGTTGTACTTTGAACCTGTGAAATTTCTTTGTAATCCTTTTGATACCATGTAAGTTTGTGTTGATATCATGTCATGCGTTCTTCATCACCCTGGTGACCTTGAGTTCTTTCTCCATGGTTGTCTCTACCAGTCTGAGCATAGTTAAGAGAGTTGCCTGAAAGTCTGAGTCAGTTCAAAACCTGGTGTTTCTCAGGAATGGCATCTCTCAGTTAGTTCACTTATTTTTCCATCAATAAGCTCTGTTTCCCACCTTTTATTTGGTTATTGTTATTGATGAAAAAAGCTATAACAGTAGCTGTGAAATCAGACTTTCCTTTTCAGAGTTTGGGCAGGAATATTAAACGGTGTTGAAATTGCTTTCAATCCCTTGCTTGTAGGTTTTGGCAAACATCAAACTTTGGTAAATGTCAGTAGATTACATCAGGTTATGCTCAATTCAGGTATAAACCTTTGATTGTTTGCTATGATCTTCAACACTTCCATTTCATTTGGGTTTTTACACAAACAAGGATATGGATCTTTTAAATGTAGAGTGTTTCATCTTGAAGTAAGTGTGTTTTGTGTACTTTTCATTCACATATGCAATCATTTTTGCTCTGCATCTGAATGTTTTCATGTGAGAGTTGTCGTGGGAGTTGATCCCAGGGTCTTGCACATGCTAGGCAACCGCTGTACTACTAAACAACATCCCCAGTCCTTATCATGTTCTATTTTGAGATACAATCTCCCTAAGTGACTCAGGCTTTCCTAAAAATTGCAATCTTCCTGATTCAGCCTCCTGAGTAGCTGGAATTACAGGCATGGGTCATACACACTCACCCGTTTGTATTGCATTCATTGCCCACCTTTTTCTTCTGCATTGTGGTTTCTCTTTTCCTGCCCTCTTTTTCCATAGATTTCAATTTTTTTGAATTTTATAGGGAGTGTTCTTTTTCTTGTCAGAAAACTGTACTCCTGTGTGCAAAATGCATTTGACTGTGACTTGTGTGAAGTATTCCAGTGTTCTCATTCTGATTTTAATGTGTGGATGAATTTCATCCTTGCGGTGGAGGGATGTCTGTTGTGCAGTGCCCACTCTGTCATGAATCAATTTTCTGTTCACACGTGAGCCTGTTGAGCGCTCTTTTCTTTCCCATGACTTGTTTGTTAATCTTTGTGTTAGTAAACTAGTTTCTGAATACTGTGATTTTGGAATGTTTTGTGTATATTAGTCAAGTGATCACTGTGTTGTTCCAATGTTTTTCAATATTGTTAGGTATTTATTATGCTAGAAGACTTGATCAACTAGGTTTATTTCCCTGGGAAAAAGTCTGCTGTTGGCATTTCACAATTTTACTGATCTGTGAGAAGCAACATGTTGGTGACACTGAACTCTCAGAACATGTGTCATGCTTCCCCTTATTTTATTTTTCTTGACATCTCCAAATAAACTAATGATTTTTTCTATTAGCATATTGAATTATGCTTTGTAAGTCTTACTCGGCATTTAATTCTGGTTTCTCTATAAGAAAGCAAGTGGAAATTTGTAGTGTCATCTCTAGTGGGATCATAAAAGGTGTGCTGGATTTCCTGAATGATAGGTTGTGAAGAGTTTTTTTTAAAATGTTGTTTGTTGTTTATTCATTAGGTACTGAAGATTTAACCCAGGGCTTCTGTACTACTGAACTACATCCTCAACCCTTTTATAGTTTTCATTTTGAGGCAAGGTCTTCCTAAGTTGCTGAGGGTGACCTTGAATTTGTCACCCTTCTAACTCAGCATCCCAGTCACTGGGATGGATAGGTATGCACCATCATGCCCAATTGCAAAGGTTTAAATATTACCTAACAGAGCAACTCATTAGAGATTCATCCCCCAGAGTTTATTTGGGGAACTGATGAGGGTGGCAACCTTTGATGCGCATGTCAGAATATTGCAAACATGTACAGGACCAGCAGGACTTAAAACAGGCTGGATTTTGTGGGAATAACCTGCAAGAGAACTCGAATTTCCTCTTTATACTTAAGCTAGTGAGGTTCATCCCAAAAGCAGTTCTCACATAGTACCAAAGATCAATGCTTGTTCTCAAGCATTTCTAATAATGTGCTTTCTTAGCATGGCTGCAGTTAAGTGCAGTACATATTAAGACTTTATTGTGAGAAGTGCTAGAGACCAGCATACAAAGAGAATTGGAGTGACCCAGCAATTCTGATGCTGGATTCCACCTACTTAGTAGAGTCTTTGCCACTCCTCTACTAAGTAGGTGGAATCCAGCATCAGAATTGCTGTGTGAGAGGATTTGAGCACGGCTGGAGAGTCAGAGTGTGACAACTAGGTGATGGAGTATTGGGAGGACCTAGTATGTGAAATTCTCACACAGTGAGTCTAGGTCTCCAGTGCTGTGTGTCTCATCTTCCTCCTGAGAATACCTCTGGGGTGTTTTAGGAGCCAGTGACCTTTGAGGATGTGGCTGTGAACTTCACCCTGGAGGAGTGGGCTCTGCTGGATCCTTCCCAGAAGCAGCTCTTCTGTGATGTGATGCAGGAAACCTTCAGGAACCTGACCACTATAGGTAAGGGTGACCTACTTTCCTTACTTAGTCAATCAGAGAACTGTTGTTACTTGCTGATCAGTGGTGTTCCATGATATTGAATATAGAAAGCCCACTTTGTGGTGACTATAGCGGCTTGGTGACATACAACAGATCTGCAATTCTTGGTTAGTTTTTATGTAATGTCAAAATAAGTGTTAATGCTTTTTCTACATTTTAGGAAAACAATGGAAAAATCAGACCATCCAGGATCACTATGATACCAGGGGAAATCTAAGGTAATTGACTCACAAGAGACGGCAATGCCCTCAAATCTTGAAGTACCTTGTAACAAATTATAAAAGAAAGAAATGATACATGCAAGGTTCAAAATAATTTAATGTCAGTTTTCTTACATAGCACACAGGTTGAGAACCTCTAATTGGGAGGTTCAAAATCCAAAATGATCCAGAATGGGTACCATTTGTAGCAATAACATGATACGACAAGTGACCCTTTCTGATTGTTTATTCTACACAGACTGTGTTCCATGTGCAAGTTATTAGAAATATATGAGATTGTCTTCAAGTGGGACCCATTTTGAACAACTCTTGCTGTGCATATGCAAATAACACAAAAGTCAATCTGAATTTTCTTCCATGCTTTTCACATAAGTTGTACTCAATTGTCATTAAATTTGATAAATGGTTTTAGGGTTAACAAAATATATGGAAGGAGTCTGAAGAAGCCCACGTTGGGTGGTGGTGCACACCTGTAATCCTCACAACTCTGAAGGCTGAGGCAAGAGGATCACAAGTGGGAGGCCAGCCTTAGCACCTTAGGTCCTGGGCAACTTACAGAAACCCTGACCCAATAAAAAACAGAAAAACAAAACTTTAAAATAACTGGAATGTAACTCAGTAGAAAAGCTGACACAGCATAAAACCAATTCTTGTGGTAAATCCTTAATAAATAAATCCTTAGTAATTTGCTTTACCTTCTTTGCAGAAACCATGATATAGAGAAACTCTTTGAACAGAAAGAAGATAGTCAAAGTGGAGAAATCCTCAGCCACATCATAGATCTTCTTGAAAACAAGACAGTTTCTTCTGGAGTGAACTCAAGTGAACACCATGTGTGTGGAGAAGTCCTCATTGCTGATTCATCCCTAGCCGTACCCCTGACAGCTCACACTGGACATAAATCACATGAGCATTATGAACATGGAGAGAAGCCATGTGAACATAAGGAACATGGGAAAGCCTTCCATCATCACCACTGTCTTCAGAAGCATGGAAGAACTCACACAGCAGAGAAAGTCCATGTGTGTAAACAACGTGGAAAAGGCTTTAGTACTTCTAGACACATGAAAAGACATGAACAAATTCACAGTGGAGATGAACCCCATGTATGTAAGCAATGTGGAAAATGCTTTAGTTCTTCCAGCTCCATTAGAAAGCATGAACAAATTCACAGTAGACAGAAACCCTATGTATGCAAACAATGTGGAAACAGCTTTAGCTCTTCCACCTCCCTTAGAAATCATGAGCGAATTCACAATGGAGAGAAACCCTATGTATGTAAGCACTGTGGAAAAGGTTTTAGTTTTTCCAGCTACATTAAAATCCATGAACGGATTCACAGTGGAGAGAAACCTTATAAATGCAAGCATTGTGAAAAAGCTTTTTGTTTTCCCAGTTCCCTTCAACAGCATGAACGTATTCACACTGGAGAGAAACCCTATGTATGTAAGCAATGTGGACAAACTTTTATGCTTTCTTCCTCCTTTAGAAAACATGAACGAATTCACAGTGGAGAAAAACCCTATGTTTGTAAGCAATGTGGAAAAGGCTTTCCTTTTTCCAGGGACCTTCAAAGGCATGAACAAGTTCACATTGGAAAGAATCCCCATGTATGTAAACAATGTGGGAAAGCCTTTCCTATTCTCAGTTACCTTCATGAACATGAACGGATTCACAGTTGGAAGAAACCTCATGTGTGTAAGCATTGTGGGAAAGCCTTTCTTTTTCTTAGTTTTCTTCAAAAACATGAACGAGTTCATACTGGAGAGAAACCCTATGTATGTAAGCAATGTGGAAAAGCTTTTAGTTCTTCCAGTTACATTAAAATTCATGAACAAATTCATAGTGGAGAGAAACTGTATAAATGCAAACAATGTGGGAAAGCCTTTCGTTTTCCCAATTGCCTTCAAATGCATGAACAAATTCACAGTGGGAAAAAATCCTATGTATGTACGGGATGTGGTAAAGGCTTTAGTTCTTCTAATGAAGTTAGAATACATGAACGAATTCATAGTGGAGAGAAACCCTATGTGTGTAACCAATGTGGGAAAGGCTTTAGTTCTTCCAGTGCCGTTAGAAGACATGAACGAATTCACAGTGGAGAGAAACCCCATGTATGTAATCAATGTGGAAAAGGCTTTAGTTCTTCTAGTGACGTTAAAAGACATGAAAGAATTCATAGTGATGAGAGACCCTATGTGTGTAAGCAATGTGGAAAAGCCTTTCATTCTTCCACAAACCTTAAAAAGCATGAACGAATTCACAGCGAAGAGAAACCCTATATATGTAAACAATGTGGGAAAGCTTTCTGTCATTCTGCTTCAATCAGAAAACATGAAAGAACTCAGCATGGGAAAAAAAACCCATGTATGTAAGCAACATGGAAAAGCCTATAGTTTTCCCAGGCCCCTAGGAAGACATAATAGGATTCACAGTGGCATGAAAACATGTATGTGAGCAGTGTGTGAAAGCTTCCAGTCATTCCTCCACCCTTAGAATACATGTAAGAATGCACACTGGAGAGAAACCCTGTGTGTATGTAAAGGAAGCATTGAAGCCTCACTCCATCCAGTTACCTTCTCAGACAGCAAGGAACTCACACTTGAGAGAAACTCCATGAGTGTGAGGAATGTGAGAAAGCCTTTTTTCTCAGATTCTTTATACTACGTGGAAGAACACACTGGAGAGTAACCCTGAATACCAAGAATCGGAAGTCTTGATTATCACATGAACTGACTAGCACACTGAGAAAGCAGGTGCAATAACTGGTATTGTGGCAAAGGATGTGAGGATACCTGGTGCCATCTTGGTTCAGTGTATCCATATGGAGTCTCATCCTTCCAGTCTGGAGTGAAAAGTGCAATAGAAGAAATGTGCTAGGTTCATATGTAGGACATCACTGTGGATTCAAACCCTGTGAATATGAAAAATTCATAGAAAAGAGGTGTCTGTTGTAACATAGTTTCAGAGGCCTATGAAAACTCCTCATGTAACAGAATCCTATACATGCAGTTGCTATGAAGAGCTTGGTGCAAAGTAATTTGATTAGAAGACTTGAGAAATTGTGCTACCTGGAGGAGAGTTCCCAAAACTTATATTGTGTTCACCAGTAATTCATTTTTAAAGTAGATCTCTGCACTGTGTATTTCTGATTTGTGTTCTTGAGGGGAAACACTTCTGGGAGTTTCCCTTTTGGCTGTACTATGTGACTTTTGTCAGTAGTGTATTTGTAATCAAACCAGCTAGTAAGCCTTCTAATACTTTTTTTTTTCTAAGTTATAGGTGGACACAATCCCTTTATTTATTTTTATGTAGCGCTGAGGATTGAACCTAGTACCTCATGCTTGCTAAGCAAGTGCTCTACCTTTGAGCCACAACCCTAGCCCCGTCTAACATTTTGAAGCATGTTGGATCCAAAGCAAATTAACGTGTATATCTAATATGATATTAGGATTAATTTCTGTGTAGTTCTTAAATAATTGTGGGTAGTGGGCCATTGAACAACTAGGTTTTGTGCATTACTGCTAATTTCTTAGTGGCCTCACCTGATGGGGTATGTATACACTTTTATTTATATACACATATAGAGAACTGTATATGTATACATGGGTGTCTTTCTTTTCATGGATTTTATATATTTCAGTTTGACGAAATGTTTTCCATATTTTTGCTATATCATACTTATGTGCAATGGTGGCATTCATTATTACATATTCATCAGTGCCCATGATATAGAAATAAATGTGTATTTTCTTCAAATCAGATTTTCTGTGCATGCTTTTTTAGAGTTTCTTAAATGTTTTAAATTAATTACAGATTAACATATCAGCTTTTTCTCTTAAAAATTTTTCTTGGAAACATTGATCATATTGTGATAGAATCCCTTTTTTTGCAATACAGATCTACTTCTGGGAGGAATGAAATTCTCAGTGAGATAACAATTTTCTTGAATTATAACTTGAAGTAAGACTTCACTATTGCATGAATTACAGCTATCATCTGTACAACATTTCTTAGAGCTCAAGTCTAGGCAAAATCAGATTGTTGTGTCAGCCCTATCACTAGTTTATGACTCAAAGAACCTTTTCCCATTTTTTTGCCATTTCTGACCCTGAACCCGGGGCCTCACTTTCTTTCTTTCTTTCTTTCTTTCTTTCTTTCTTTTTCTTTCTTTCTCACTCTTATAAACTGCATTTATTGTACAGAGTTCGCTGAAGGAAGAAAAATATGAACAGCCATTTGTTTTCATTAATACATCTATTCTGTTCTGCTATACTGGAAAGGTGGAATGTGTCTGGCACAAAAAATAACCCCTAAAAGTTACAAATTAGAAAAACAACACTTTTTTAAAAGATTTTTGCTTTTCTGGTAGAATTATAAAAACTGGATTATGGGGGCAGAGGGGATTAAACAAGTAAGAAATCCAGTTGTACAGGTCGCTTTAACACTTACAAGTTCTGTCCCTTATACCAATCAACTTGCCAACAGCAGTGTTTGAAACCTAAATATAAATAAATGGGCACCGCTGCCCACATAGCAGCACAGCCGTGCAACTCAGCAGTGCTGTGGGAGTCCCAGAGCAGCAGCAACCCCTCCTGCATCCTGCAGAGGGCTGCAGAAGAGTGGCTTGGTGCTGCGGGCTGCACCTGAGTCCATTAAGGGTACCAAACTGATTTGCTGAAAAGCAAGTAGATGGGGCAGGCGGGAGCGGGAGCAGTCATTATATGTTCTTCCTGAATCCCTTTAGAATGGGGTAGATGTTCTCAAATGCTTCATAAATTTCTGCTCTGACGTTAGCATCTGTTAATACAACCTTCCCAGAAACAAAGATAAGGAGCACAATGTTGGGTCTGATCATTCTGTAGATTAATCCAGGAAACAACTCTGACTCATAATTGCTGGAGGGTGAGCACGAGGCCTTCCAGCCTAAGGGGGAACAGCTCCCCACCATGTTCTGGATCTTGAAATCCAAGAACTTCGCAGGGAAACCCAACTTCTGTGCAACTCTGGCATACTTTCTTGCTGCTAGTCTGGACTGTTCTTCACTCTTGGCTCCTATGCACACCATTTTCCCAGAGCTGAAGGTGAGCGTTGTGGTCCGCGGCTCCTGTATCTTCATGATTACAGCAGCAAACCGCTTGGGGTTATATTCAGCATTTCCGGCACGAAGTGCAATAGTCTTCAGGTCAAGTTTACAACCAAGATTTACTGTGGATACTATATTTTGCAGCTGCGGCACAATCCTAGAGCTCTCGGAGGCTGGCGTGGCAGGAGTGATGGGGGTCATGGGGGTCATCGGGGAGGAATACAGGGGTGTGGTGCCCGGCATGGGTGCGGTGGTAACAGTCTGCAAGTGGAAGAGCTGCGGAATCTGGCCGCCCCGCGCTGCTTGCTGGGGTGCTGATTGCTGTGCTGCTGCTGCCTCTACTGCTCTTCCAAAATAGACAAGCTGTTGGTGTTCTGAATAGGCTGGAGCGTCAGGCCTGTGCCATAGGCATCATGGGACTAAACATGGGAATTCCAGGCGTCATGAGTCACTGCAGAGTCACTGCAGAGATGACGACGCACCCGCGGAAACGAAGTTCAGCCGCAGGCGGCCCAGGCGCCCGCCTCGGCGACCCGGTCCGACCCTCACATTTTCTACCTATGTGCTACTATGAGCAGATCCCCAGTCCCATTTATTTTATTTTGATAAACTAAGATGCCCAGGCTAATGTCTCATTTGCAATCCTCCTGCCTCAGCCTCCCAGGAAACTGGGATTTCAGGCCTGTGCCACTCAGCCCAACTTATTAAGAGACATCTTACTAGGACCCGGGAAGTGTTTAGGAGTGGAAGAGAACACAGACAGTCAACCAATAACCTTTATCTGGAATACATTTATGTGGTACTTTATCTCACATTTCAATTTACCTGATCTAGTTAGGTCAAAGTTTTAGCACAGGGCTGGAGATGTAGCTCAGTTGGTAGAGTGCCTGCCTTGCATGCACAAGGCCCTGGGTTCAATCCCCAGCACCGCAAAAAAAAAAAAAAAAAAAAAAGTTTTAGCACAAATGATGCACACATGACCTAGGTGGGAATGGGAAGCAAACCTCGGATCAGCAAGCTTTTCTTTATCAGTATTTAGTGGCAGAGTTCATCGGTCCAACACCTGGCATGGCTCATTTTGGGAACAAGATGGCAGCGGACTGAAGCAGGGTCTGGGTTATATAGGCTTCATTTAGCTTGGGACATGATGTCAGTTTGGGGGATTCATTTTATTGGGGTCAGTGGATTCATTAGAGTGGAAGAGGAATGTGGACAGGGAATATCCTGGTCCTTATTGTATTGGGTTCAGGTGACCCATTAGGGTTTTTGGTCAGTTGCCACTCAGGTGGGGGTCCCTTTTGAGTTCCTTTACTCTGGCTGAAGCCTGGGATTTTAAATGACAAAACTTATGGGAAATGTCCTTGGATTTATTCTCCATCTCCTTTGCAAATGCATCTATTTCTTGAAGATGAATTAGATTTTACAGAAATCAGGGAGAGAATGAATCTATGACTCTTGACTTGCAAAATAAATTTTTTTTAGTTCTCAGTTATAAGATAGTGTTAAAGTCTATCAGAATAAGACAGTACATATTTTAGGGGAAGGGTGGTAATGGGAATTGATCCCAGGGGTGCTTTACCACTGAGTAGCATTCACAGCCCTTTTTCTACTTTGTGTAGTGGCAGGGTCTTGCTAAGTAACTCAGAGGCTTGCTAAGTTGGTGGGACTGTCTTTGAACTTGAGATCTTCCTGCCACAACCTCTGGATTACAGGCATGCACCACAGCACCTGACAGTGTCAGACCATTTTAAACAGGTCATTTATTGTGAGGCATGTTGATGAGGGACAGATGAGGGTGCACACTGAGGAATTGGCAGGAAGCCCATTTCTTCACAGCTGGTCCAGAGGGACTGTCACCTAAATCAATTCTTCCCTCTGAAACCTGAGTCCAGAAAATGTTAGAACTTTATGCCCAGTATTACAGGGAGGGGGTTCTCAGGTTCACAAGTCTACATATAAGTAGGATGTTGACAAATTTTACTTCACAGAGTGCCTCCACTCTCTCTTTTGATTATTCAGAGACTTTTACACACTACCACAAAAGCAGAAGTAACATCTTGAAGCCCATGATCAAATTTAGGAATTACTAGACAGAGCAACAAGAAATAGGAAGCCTAACCACAGTGGAACTCTTGCAAGAATTCTTGCTGGTATTCTAAGAATAATTCTGGTGTGGTCTCTGCACAAGCTTAATTAAGAGTTTTGGTGGTTAGGAAGTGCTACAATTCCCCCTTTTAATGATGTGTGCCATAATTTAATCTTTTAAATTAAAGAGCATCATTATCATCTTTTGGGCTTATAGCTTCATATCATGCTGAAACCTTAGTAGTTGTCCTTTCAACAGCTGCTCGCATAGTACACATAATAGTTTTAATGCACTGGTGAGCCAAACAGGGGCAATAAACAGGTAAACAGCAGAATACCCACTGTACCCATTAAGATCTTAAATCCACCAAGGGTTGAAAACTATCCTCCAAATAGTGAGCTTGGATCCCAAGCTTTAATGCCCTGCCAACTTTGATATGGCACATGAGGTAGTTTCTTTATGTTCCTATGTCTTTAACTGCCCGTCCAATGTCATCTGTGGTTGTGGCTGTGTGATTATTAATAACTATTAATAATTTCTAGTGCATTTTGCAAGTAAATAATCCTTTATAGCACGTAAATAGGAGTTCTGTAACTTCAACTGCCTTCTTGTACCCAGGTAGCAGAACCATAAGTGGCAATAATCCTCTGGGGTGGCCAGTCATCTTCACCCCAAGATTGCTGACCTCCCAGATCAAGTCCTTTCCCAAAGGACCTCTTTTTCCTTGGTCCTAGATTCTCCCATAAGGGGATATCTAGGTCTTTTCCAGTTCACATTGGGCAGTAGGAAAAATCTACGTTTAATAGTACCAATAGCACATGTTCCCCTCCAATTAGTTGGGAGATGGGTATATGCCTTTTTCCCACAAATCCAATGTAGTTCATTAGGTTCTTTCCAGTTAGAAGGGGCTGGATTTACCCAGAATTTATGGATCTCAGGGATGCCTGAAAAGAACTGATTTGGGTAGTGTCTGGACATGTCCAGTTAAAAAGACTGCTTTTCTTATGGGCCTCTCTGCATAGTGTACCATAAATCCTCAGCCAGCCTGGGTTGTCTGCCCTCAAACAAGTACATGTCTTTGGCCACCAGCTGGCATTCCACAACAATCTCCTATTACATGGGGTTTCAGGGACCCTTTGGATGTGGTGGGATCC
>JAJEJO010048065.1:0-113116 GCA_020662805.1 Glaucomys volans
GGGGGGTAACAGGGGATGGTGGTAGAAATCAAAGGGACTTCATCCAAGGTGCATGTTGGGTTCTGAAAACTGGAGATGAGAGGCCATTTTTGGAATGAGAAACAGCATAGCCAGAGCCTGGAGGAAGAAAAGGGGGCATATTTGGTAAGGACACCAGATGTTGGGTATGTCTGCAGAGAGTAAAGGAGAAAAAGTAGAAAGGCAGCTTGCGTCCTGAGCATGGAAGGCCTTCAACAGCTGGCTAAGGACTTGACAAAGATTTGGTAGGGTGGGAAAAGAGGTTAAAATAAGAGAGGAATGAGTGATATAAGGAAAAGACAAAGACAAAGCTTGCTTGGATGCCACTGCCAATCCTTTGGAGGGACAGGTCCAACCTGTCTCCATCCATCCCCTTTTGCATGAAGAGACCCATTGCAGTCGCACCTTCCAAGTGCCTGGGGCAGAATGTGAATTGAGAAATCAAAGGCAAATGGGGAAGAGTCCATGCCTCCCCCTCCCAGAGCCCCAGGGGTGGGCGACATGATCTGGGGGTGAGTCAGTGGGGTGGGGACCCCACTTCAGCCTATATCCACCTTCTTGGGAATATAAAGGGCAAGTGGTGAGGCCCCGCCTCACAGCACCCCAAACTTGACACCATGAAGATCCCAGTTCTTCCAGCTGTGGTTTTTCTCTCTCTTCTGGCGCTCCACTCCACCCAGGGGGCTTCCCTGGGGAGTCCTGAGGTGAGCACGTCACCTGCTTTTGTTTTTCTTATACCTATTACCTGCCTACCTCTCAGTTTCTTTACCGTCTATCCACTGCTGGATAAATGGTTCTTATTTTGGGATACTGTCAGGAGCTGAAAGAAAAGCTAGGGCTCTGAGGAAGGAAGCAGAGGGGACAGGGAACACAGCATTCCTGGGAAGACATTTAGGGACAGAGATCCTTACATTTCTGGAAGGGATGGTGAAGTGTGGGGTGGAGGCTAGCTTACAGAATCAGGGAGATGGGGACTGAGGTGACTTATCTTGGTCTAATCTCTGCTTCCTTTGTTCCTAATCTGAACAGCTTCCAGGTGACTGGAGGCTCCCCACTACTTTATTATGCAGTCACTTATGATCCCGTGCCCATCCAGTGAGGAATCCTAGGGTCCCTTGACCCCTATCTTATCCCAAAGTGGGGGAAGGATGTCCCTTCTGGATTTAGAAGTCTAGAGTAGGGGTTCCAGAGTCAACTGCTAAGGATTCAAGCAAGTGGTTAGTGAGCAGGGGTGATCAGAGTGATCAGAGCACTGTTGGGGTCTCAGATGAAGAGGAACAGACTTGACCAATCTAACAGGGGGCAGTCTTGATTCCATTCAACCGCTGCTTGGTGGGAAATGGGACTAGTATAGTCAGAGTTTTAAAAATTTCAGGAGAAACCAGAAATATGGATTTATTTATAAACTCTTCCTTATTAAAAACATTTAATTCAAACTAAAAAACAAACATACCAAACCACTATGATATCTAAGCATTTGGATCTAGCCTGGGGGCTATGTGTCTGTGACCTCCAAGGTGGGGAGGAAAGAATAAAGAAGTTGATAAGATAGGATGCCCTGAAGACTGGGTACCAAATGAAGAAGGGAAATGGAGACTTTAGTGTTGGTGGCAATAAAATCACAAAGCAAACCAATCTCAATCAATTAAAGGCAGGTAGCTCACCTCAGTAGCTTGGCTCCCAACTGCATGCTAATCTTCCCCACCCAGATCTAATGTGCTAAGCATGGGTGTTTCCAGAACACCCAAATCAACTACTCTTGGAATTAAGTAAACTGCAGAACAATCCCAGCTAGTTTTCTTGGAAGGAGTCCTATTTTCTCCACCCTCTCCATCTGCTGTCTGTATGGATGAACTTCCTTACACCTGCCATTCTCCAATGCCTCCTTCCTCCCCATGCACCTCTGCTAACCACGTGCACCACTGGAACATCACTGTTGAGTGGGTTAACACTCTGAGGTCCTGTGGTGGAGAAGGGGTTGTAGCCTCTTGGGGAATAGCTGGTAGAGAGGGATATGGTAGAGACACTTGCTATCATGTGATCATTTGCCTCTTTTTCTCCCTTTCTTCTTCCAGGAAGAAACTACCATTGGTAATTATGCACCAGGATCTGAGGTAAACAATCTGTTTTCCCATACACTCCAGCCATGAATGTGTCCCCTACCTTTGTATTCTCAATAACCTTCTTAACACTTTTCTTTTGCCTAGGCTGTCAGCCCTCAGTTCCTGAACATTGACAAGCTGCGATCTGTAAGTATGACTCCCTTAGTACTGCCTCCACGAATACCCAAATTATAGAGGAGATAAATAGCTTAAAAGAGATGCCTGGGTCCCTTCACCTTTTCCAAAGGGCAAGCTCTTTCCTCCCCTGGAACTCATCTGCTTCTGGCCTCTCTCCTTACAGGCTTTTAAGGCTGATGAATTCCTGAACTGGCACGCCATTGCTGAGGTAAACACTTGGTGCCCCTCATTCTCCTTGACCCTTTGCCAACTTTCCAGGGCAGTGGCATCTCATTCTAGTTTTAGCTCTTTTGGTTTGTTCCTGAGTTCTAGGAGAAAGTAAGTGCCATGCCTGGGGTCTGCCCTACACATCAACCAAACCAAGTTTCCCCAGGAGGCTGTCATGGTTACACTCCATTTTCCTAAGATGGCCATTGGGGGACACAGCCATAGAGAGTTTCCAAATCTTGACTCTCAAGATTTTATTTGAATCCCCTCATCCTTTATGGAGAGCCAGTGGCAGAGTTTGACCTAGAGCTTCATCTCATGAACCTGCACTTTCAATGTGACTCATGCAAATGTCCTTGGTTCCCTGAGCTTCAGTTTCTTCTTCTATGATATGGGATGATAATAGTACCTATCTCAACAAATTGTTGTGAAGCCCAAATGCAACCATGCCTGCAGAGTGTTTGGTACAAGGCAGACACAGACTAAGGCCTAAGGGAATACTGCCTCTAACTGTAATTATTAAACATTAGCATCCAGGTCGCTTCAGGAAGCTCATTCACTGGAGTGCTTACTGATCCCTGTATGTAGGACATTATTCTCATTTTCTTTTCTTCTTTTAGGCCTTCAAGAAGTCACTTCCTTTTCTCAACTGGGATGCTTTTCCTAAGGTAAGAGGGGTATCCATTAGGAGGAAAAAGAGGTTGGGGTGAGGGAGCAAGCAGAGGACCTGGGAGGGAGAATGGCGACAGTGAAAGGAAGATAAACCTTTTTTCTCACCAAAGCTAAGGGAAATCTCAGCTGTAACATTCCGAGGAGAATGAAAACTTCCACTGGGCCAAAATTCATTTCCATCAGTGCCCCATTCTATATTTGCTTCCTCATGGGGACCCCAGCACCCGGGGTCCTCAATCTGACCATAACTCTTCTCTTTCCAGTTGAAAGGACTGAGGAGTGTAATTCCTGATGCCCAGTGATCATTCTATTCAATACTCAGGACTGATGATCCCCGCTGGAAGAGGGGATTAGGGTGCAATTTGATTCCCATTCTACAAAAACTCCTTTCTGGCTCAATAACTCCAATAAAATGTATTCCATCCCAAGAGCTCCTGAATCTGTCTCGTCCTTATTGAGCACTCTGGGACTATCACTACTAAGTTTTAGACAGGAATTTGGCCAATAGGCAGAAATTTTGAATTCTAAGAGAAGACAGGAAGAATTAGGAAGGGCATTCTGTTACTGAACCAGGTCCATTTTGCCTACTGCATAGATGCAACAAGTTTTGCAAGACAGTATTTATTCAAGAGGAACCAATTGTGTGGCAACAGGAGACAAGTCACAAATCGGCCTTGTTGAGAACAGGGCTTAAGGGAAAAACAGGGTGGTCTGAGGCACAGGGAAAGGCAATTGAAGGTAAGGAAAGGTGAAGTAATCAGTGGTCTACACATGTGTAATCCAACTCCACAGCTCTTTACCGGACACACATTCTGAAAATGTCAGCAGTGGCATGATCTATAGGTGATGCCGAAAGGTCACCCATCAGACACCTGTGCAGACCTAAGTAAAGGGGTGGGTGGCTTCAACTGGTTTGAGCTAGACCAGGCTATCTCCAAATCCCTAAAAAACAACTTGAACAATCGTCACCAAGGTGATCATACATCAGAGGTGTTATTTACAGTAAAGCTAGCAGGGTCTATAACTTATATTGTTTAGCTAAGGGACTTGTAAAAACAGTGATGAAAGTGAGTAACGAGACACAAGTGAAGCTAGAGGGTTTATTTATATTTTCCCCAGCTTTCAAAAGAAAGAATATGCTCTTTCATTTTAAAATTTTAAATAGGGAGGGAAAATGGTTTAAATCTTTTACAAGATAACTTTTTTTTTATTAGTTTCATTATGGGGATTTGGTTACAGAACCAAGTTGGCAAGAGATACCCTTGCATCTTGGCTCCTTAGTATTGGCTAAAGCCTTGAGGAGAAGAAAACTGAGTTTCTTAGTAAGATGCTAAAGAAATCAAACCTCTTCCAGAGCCTACCTGCCTTCTGGAAACCTGATTCATTTTGTAATGGCCATTATGTAGAACAAATTTATCTGCAATTCAAGGTTCAGGATCCAGCTGAAATCATGTGAACCCATCCGAAATCCCATTTTTGGAATTAGATAGGTCATAAATAAATAAAACTAGTAGTGTGACCCTAGGCCTTTCTAAACCTCTGTTTTCTTAACCTATGAAATGAATGAGGAACTAAACGAAAAATGATAAACCTTGTGGTGCCATTATGAAGGTCAAGTGAGATGAGGGTGTAAAGCCCCCTGCACAGGGTCAGGCAGGAACACAACAATTTCTCATTTCCTCCGTTTGCTCAGTTTCAATGAGCTGCCGTAATGACCCAGATTCATTCACTCATTCACCCATCCACCCATTCATTAACTGCAAAAAATCTTGAAACATGAAATGCATTCAGTTTAGGTTTCTACAGATGTATCTTGTATAGTCTGCTCTCTGTACTTCGAATGTGGAATTAGTTGGGATTACCTCTGGTTTCTCTTGAAAAAAGGAGAAACTGGAGAGCCCCAGACCTGCAACTGGCTTAAAGCCAAGTGGTAGCTGCCCTCTTTGCACAGGACATCGCTTCCACCTGGCAAACTTCATGTATTTACATTGCCTTTTGGCCTTTAGTAGCCACTGAATTTGCAAACTTGGCCTGCAGTTTAATTGAGGAAGTGGGTTTTCTCTTTTGTATTACTGTTTATTAACCAGAAGGGATAGTACAAGCAACATTTATGTGTCTTGTTCATCTTTCAAGGAGCTTACAGATTAGTTGAACAAGACACAGGAATGTTGTTTATATTATTCCTTCTGGTTAACAAAAATAATATAAAAAAGAAAACACATAAATAGGATGACTAACAGAATAAAAAACTGGGGAATGTTCAAGTTAAAGCAAAATCAATTAAAATACTGAATAAAGACTGAACATTCAAAAACTGGGTGACAGAAAATGGAGTAGAGGAAGAAGGGAGTGAGGTTCTTAAGAGACATTTATTGAATGACCAAGTTTTAGAGGAGAACTGAAGGGTCCTAAAAGGATGTTGATCAATCTAAATGCAGAAACTGGGAAAATAAAGAAGGACTTTATTTGGGGTCTTAGGAATTGCAATTTCAGAGACATGGGTTCAGATAGCTCTGAATCGGTATTCTGAGGAAGGCAGAAAAGTGGGAGCTTATATGTTGAGAAGAAAGAAGGGTGTATAAACAGAATGGAGATGTCTGCAAAACAAGAGTCCAATAACCTCTTACCATGCATCTTAAGCCACTGGATATAATGGAATTTACCAGTTGCTTAGGTTGCTCTAAATGTCTTGCAGTCAAAGGGTGGAGGTGACCAAGTTCACAGTCCGGGCAGCAGCTGGAATCCTGCAGGAGTCCTGCTTCCAAAATGGCCTCCAGCTCAACTTGAGAAGTGCTTTCATAGTAATTTTCCTTTTGTTTTCATGAGGACTAAGAGTCATCATGAACAAGTTAAAGAATATCACTGAGTTAAAGCAGTAGTTCTCAAAGTGTTGCACCCAGATCAGTAGTATCACCATCATCTGGGAACTTATAACTGCAAATTCTTGGACCCAAACCAAGATCTACTAAATCAGAATCTGGGGGTGGGACCCAGCAATCTGTTTGAACAAGAACACCAGATAAGTCTGATGCACAAAGCTTGAGAACTACTAAACAAAGGAAAGGTAGAGAATGATTAATCTAAAATTTAGGTTAGTAGTTACCTCTTAGGGAGAGATACTTATGTGATAGAAGAGTGGCACATGGGGATTGAGGGGAGTGACAGAAGGCTCCATTTAATATTCCACTGCTTCCTTAAACACTGTGAGCCCTTGAGCCCTCTGCATCCATGGGTTCTGCATTCATGGATCCAACCAACCGCAGATTGAAAACACTTGACAAAAAAATGTCATCTGTACTGACTATTTACAGACTTTTTTCTTGTCATTACCCCTTAAACAATATAACAACTATTTATATAACATTTACATTGTAGTAGGTATTATAAACAATCTAGAGGTGATTTAAGGTGTATGGTAAGATATGTATAGCTTATTTGCAAACACTACACCATTGTGTACAAGGGCCTTGAACTTCCAAGGATTTTGATATTGTTAGGGAGACCTGCAACCCACACACCACAGGCAACTGAAGAACAGCTGTATATACATTTTATATACACTTAAGTATGATGTTTTTCAAAATAATATATTATGAAAACAAGCTAATGTCTGACTAACTTGTGAGTGCTGAGGGAATTCAGAGTAAAGCTATAATTGGAGTCTAGAGAGACTGGAATGTGAAATAAAAGAAAAATGTAGACATGTTTGTGTAAATGAGTAATGGATGTTAGTTAAGATCAAATGAAATGGACAAAAGTGTACCAACATGGGCCAGGTGGTTCAATGAATATGAGAGGGGATGAACATGTCAGGAACTAGTCACCCTTCACTGCATACTTTATAAAAACAACAACCAACGGTTCCTGTGTAGATATTGTATCACCTGTTATATCAGATATAGAGATATATGTTAAGATATGGAACAGTGTGAGGGTAGGCTATGCCCTGCCCTGAGCTACTCCATTTTATAAAGCAGCAGTTTGCGCCATCCCATTTTGAGGTAAATGCTAAGGAAGAATGACTTGGCAATTTGTCTGGACTCGTAGATAACCACCAGATGTTGGCACCCAGAATTTATTGAAAAGAGCAACCCCCAGCTGCACAGCAAAACCATAAGGAATGAACTGATAAATACCTTATTCATGTTAATAAAAATTACCACTGTGAGCTTATCAAATTAAATCAGTAGCACATGGATGCAGGGACGGATCAAACCATATCAGAAAAACCAGGTACCCAAGCTTATCAAACATGCCAGAGGCAGCGTAATATCCATAAAAGGAGAGGCAACACAAATGGCAGCATGGTACACTGACCCATCACCTGGTCACTTGTCACCAGCCTTGCCCAGGAAAATTGCCAGGGATGAACTGCTAACTCTCTATCCCTGGGCTTCAGTTGAGTGTGGTTTTTTCCTGCCTGTGATGCTGCTCACTTTGAAACTGCTGTGGGACCCTCTCTTCAACCACTTGGTGCCTTGACAGATCTGCCATCTGGGTTTATTAATACCTTATCTGATCACCTTCAGTGACTCTGCATTTGTATGACTCTGGTCTTTGATTCCTTGCACTATCTCTTTAAGTTCTGTGGCTGCCTCAACCCTTTCTAAGTCTTTCTGTAACCTATATGTCATTGTGTGAAGTGTGATTAGAATATTATAGATATCAGTAAATAAGATTGGAATGGAATAAAAGAGCGTGTGAGTGTCATGGTTACAACAATCAAGTGAAACCAAGAATACTTGGTGAATTAAAGCTGATGAAATTGATGTAGTTTATGAATTTATTGTTGATAAATTCTGACATCGCGGAAAGACACAGACATGTCCAGTCTACGCTAACAGCATGGCTTACTCATGACAAAGTCTTCAAGATACAATAAAATGAAAAAAGAAAGTGGCAGAGCAGTATGTTGCCATGTGGTTAACGAAAAGATATGACACAAAGATATGTTCTTTTATGCATGAAGTATCTCAAATAAAAATAAAGAAGTAACAGTAATCACCTCTGGGGGGTGATATACTTCCACTATGTACCACTTTGAAATTTATGAAAAAATTTTTTTTTATTTACTGTGTGCACTTTACATTTCAAAAGAACAAATTAAAACTTAAACTCCCTACTAAAGCAAATGAACACACAAAAAATCTTTTGCATTTTAAGGTACTAAGGCCTAGTCCATGGTCTGAGTAGATATTTCTTATTGAATGAATAAAATAGATTTCTTCATTTATCATACCCTTTTGTGACTCAAAGTGAGATCTGTGATCCAGGAGCATCAGCATCATCTGGTGTTTGCCTGTGAGGTACTTAGAACCTCAGCTCACCCCAGAGATAATGAATCTGAATCTGAATTCTAACAGGACACCAGCAGATTCATATATAGAAGAAGCCTGAGAAGCACTGCCTTAGCCATCATGCTGAGTGCTATGCAGTATGCCTTCAAGGAGATTATGATCCAGAGAAAGATAAAATAGGGAGAAAGTGCTGGCCACCTTAGAAAGATGTGTTTAAATCAAACAGAAAAGAGGAAATATTTTGCATTAGGCTGAGAAAACTAGAGGAAGAATTTTTTTTTTTTCAGTACTGGGGATGGAACCCAGGGTGCTCTATATCCCTAGTCCTTTCTATTTTGAGACAGGGTCTTACTAAGTTGCCTTGAGTTTGCAATCTAGAGGAAGAAACTTTTGAGCTAGGCATTCAAAAAGAGAATAAAAAAAGAAAAACAAACCCCTTGATTGCTATTGGAGATTGATGGGAACAAGCTTATTTTGAAAACTGATAAATACAAGGAATAAATCAAGCATTTATCTCATCTTCCCTGTATAAATTATGCCTCAGGATGAACAAATATGCTTTCTTTATACAAGGATCTGAAGCTAATAAATGCAAAAGAACAGAACTATAATATTATCATTTTCAAATCTTAATAAAATGATGGATCTACAGGGGGAGAAAAAACCATTTTCTTTTATCCTTTTGGGTTCAGATATGTGGCATCTAAATTAAGCTGACGAAAGAGATTATCAGAAGGAAAGGTTTATTATGCATGCACATAGGTGCTTCACAGAAAAGAAGTGAAAACCCAAAGAAGTGGTTAGGCTTGAGAGCTTACATACCATTTTAATAAAGGGCAATAAATTGTGGGAAAGTGAGAAAACATAGAAAAGGGAATTCAGACTTTCAGGGGCAGTAAACTGTGGGAAGGGGAAACTATTGGAAGATAATATTTGTTTATGCAGACTCAAGTATCCAGTGATGAGTCTTCCCTTCCTGATACGAGAGGTGGGGGCACCTTCACAAAGTTCCCTTTAAACCCTGTTTTTAGGTAAGAAAGGGTGAAGGCAAGAGTTCTGGTTGTGTCTGTTGTTTAATTGCCTTCAGCTCAAAATAATTGTTATGCCAAAGTGGCGTATTTCAGAGTGGTGCTTTCTGAACCATCAATAACTGCTGAGGGGGAAAATTATAATGGTGAATCAGGCTGACAACCCATGGATCTATTCAACTCTGAAAGAGAGGTAAGGAGACAGGCTTCTGCAGATCTGATATAATAATAGCGTCACCTACAAAACAGTCTTGCCAAAAGTCAACCCTAAATCTGATTAAATCTCTAAAATCTGGATCTAACTGACTGCAGGAAAGAAGTTAGAGTGGAACATGATAAAAGATTCTATGGGGGAAATTTTAGCAAAGCCTCAATGGCATTTCCTATGAGAAATTCCAGAGGACTGATAACCCCATTTCTTCAACAAAACATGTTACGAAAAGAAAAGAAAAAGAAGCAGGGAGAGGGGGAGGGAGGGTTGAGAGGGAGGGAGAGAGTGGGGGAGGATGGGAGGGAGAAGGGAAAGGAACTTAAAAGATAAAAACTAATGTAAGGGCCAAAGCACTTATATCCAATGTATAAATCTTGTCTGTGCTTTAAACTAAACCAACCACCAACTGGGAAAGAAAAAGATTTATATGATGATGAAGAAAATCTGAACACAGACTAGTATTAAGAAATTATTCACAGAAGCTCAACTCACAATAGCTAAACTATGTAACCAACCGAGGTGCCCCTCAACAGATGAATGATTAAAGAAAATGTGGTATATATTCACGATGGAATATTACTCAGTTTTAAAGAAGAATGAAATTATGGCATTTGCTGGTAAATAGATGGAGTTGGAGAATACCATGCTAAGTGAAATAAGTCAAACCCCAAAAACCAAAGGCTGAATGTTTTCTCTGATATGGGAATGCTAATTCACAATAAGGGGGGAGGGCTACAGAACAACAGAGTTACTTTCTATTAAGTAGAGGGAAATAAAGGGAGGGGAAGGGGTATGGGGGTAGGAAAGATAGTAGAGTGAAACAGACATTATTACCTCATGTACATATATGACTGAATGATGTGATCCTACAATATGTACAATCAGAAAAATGAGAAATGATTTATCAAAATGTATAAATGCATTTTACTGTCATGTACAACTAATTAGAATAAAAAATTTTAAAAAGAGTCAACAAATACAAAGGTTAAAAAAATTAACAACTTTTAGATAGAAAGTGTTAGCTAGTTAAGTAAAAATACTTTACCAGGGCTGGGGATATAGCTTAGTTGGCAGAGTGCCTGCCTCACAGGCACAAGGCGCTGGGTTTAAACCCCAGCCCCGCCCCCCACCAAAACAAATCCAAAACCCCAAAACTTTACCTTAGAGATACATGATGAGGAATTTATAGATGACAAGATGAACTTTGGAACTTGCTTTGAAATAATTTAGTAGGGTGAGTAGTTTGGGGTGCACAGGAAACAAGGCTGGTAATTACTAGAGCTAAATGATAGATACATGAGGGTTTACTCTACTAGCATTTTACTCTTGCATATTTTGAAAAATTCTATAATAAAATTTCAAAAAATATATTCAAACATTTAAAAAACTATGTTTTTGGAGCAGGAGGAGGAAAGTGGAGGTCCCCTCAGTGGGCAGAGCATACACACAGAACTGGAACTGCAGGACACTGCATTGGGAACTCTGTGATTCAGCTTGGTTATGGCGTAGGTGTTGAAGGCTGGAAATGCAGGTTGGGTCAGATGATGGAGGATCATGCATGCAGGGCTGAGAAATTTCCACTCGATTCTGTGGTCAGTGAAGGGAGTCCTGAAGGTGGTAACTACCATAGACGTAATTGCAACAACAGCCGCTCTTATTTGGTTCTTATCACAAGGCAGGCATTATGCCAAGTACTGCACATGTATTATCTCAGTTGAACCACACAATGATCCTATCACACTGGACCATTATCCCCATCTTAGAAATGAAGAAACTGTATCTCAGAGATAAAGCAATCTGTTCATGCTTGCACAGCCTGTCCCTGGCAGAGCCAGGATTAAACCTGTACCTCTGGCATTACCCCCTCTTTAACTGAAATAGTTCTGCCATTGTTTGCTTATAACTTGGGTTTTATTTAAGACTTTGCTTGAAAAAAATGCTTCCATTCCTTAAATAAGAGTCTGGAAACCTGCTGAGGATGATGGGCAGCTGCTGAAGGCATTTAAAGTAGCATAGCTTGTGGTTAGAACATGAGTTTTAAAATCAATCACTGTTCCCCCAACTTTACAAATGATGTGATCTCTGAATGGCCATCCTGTTAGGGCCTCAGTGTCCTCATTTACAAATTGGGAATAATACCAATGTTTCATAGCAATTAAACCCTCAAAATGTTAGCCTAGTTTTATTAATGTAGTAACAGATGGTAGCTGTTGTTACAGACTATTTAACTCCAATCAGATCATGATCCATAGATTCATACTTAGGGAACTAATAATTTGCTCTCTTCTAACAGATGAAGAAGCTGAGGATAAGAAGGGTGAAGTGGCTTTCTCAAGGGACACCCAGAGAGGAAGTGGTAGAGCCAGGTTTTGAATGTAGCTTCTGCTGAACTTCAGAGTCCAGGAATTTTTATTTTAATTTCCTGTCCCATAAGCAAACAAACAAACAAACAACAACAAAAACAAAAACAAAAAACCTCCCAGGTACTAAGCATCTACAATGTGTAAGATATTATATTAAGTACTTTTTGTTGTTGTTGTTTTTTGGTGGTGCTGGGGATTGAACCCAGGGCCTTGTGCTTGCAAGGCAAGCACTCTACCAACGGAGCTGTATCCCCAGACCAATATATTAAGTACTTGATATTCATGATTTCACTTAATTTTTTGTGACTTTATGCAGTCTAACACCATGTTCATTTTATAGAAAGGAAAACAAAAAGGAGCAAAAGCATGGCTGTTTAATCTATCACTGAAGTTTCTCATTGGATTCCTGAATGATAAAACCAAGACTGAAGTACAAAACTGTGTATAAGTGTACCCCAGAAACTACCACCTCCACCCACTAGAGAGAAACTTTTGCATGTATATAGGCAAAGCGGCAGACACAGCAGCAATTCTTATAATAGCTAAAAGCTGTAAACCAGCTAAATGTCCATCAATAAAAGAAGGGATAAATAAAATAGGGTATATCCATACAGTGGAATGGTAGGTATCTAGCAGTGAAAATTAAAGTGTTAATATATCAACTCAGCTAAGTAAGACATAATGTTAAATAAAATCCCAATTGCAAAGGATATCTACAAGTGTGAAACTTTATGTAAAGCTTTATGCAAATTTATGTAAAGCTTAAAAACATGCAAAGCAATACTATATGTCTGTAGGTACAACACTTGCAATATAAGTGTAAAAATTGGATGGGAAAAATCCCCACTTACTTGAGGATTGTGCTACCTCTGGCAAGGAATGGAAATGGGATCAAGAAAAGTACAAGCAGGGTTACCACTCTATCTGAAATTTTCTATTTTTCTATTTTTTTGTTAATACTAGGAATTGAACCCAGGGTCCTCAACCACTAAGCCACACCCCTTGTGCTGTTTTTTTTTTAATTTTTATTATTTTGAGACAGGGTCTCACTAACTCGCTTAGGTCCTTGCTAAATTGCTGAGGCTGGCTTTTGAACTTGCAATCCTCCTCCCTCAGCCTCCATATGAAATGTTTTATTTTTTAAAACAAGCCTGAAGCAAACAAACTAAAATGTTAAGAAGGATTAAAGCTGGGGGATGTGTTCATGAGACTTTGTTAATATGGTTTCTCATGTTTTTCCATGTGTTTGAAAACTTTCATAACATATTTTTTAAAGCAACAACAATAAAGACAGTGCCCAAAGCCATTCAGCTGTGAGGACCAGGCTGAGGATTCAGGTGGCTGACATGGTGCTCTTCCTTCCACATCCCAAAACCAATCCCTCCAGAGGGCCTGGTTTACCTGACTATAAGCCCCCATAACAGAAAGCTGGGGCAGCCCAAGAACTTTGAGAGAGTGAAAAGTCCTCAGACTGCCTGGGAAGTGAAAAGAACCTGCTATCCTGGATGAGTAATTTCCCATTAAAATCAATCTTCCATGACATTTCCAACAGCTAAATCCACCCCTGCTATAACAAATCTCATTCCCCACACAGATCATCCCTCATTACTCATTCCCACCATCAGGGAATGACCTGGATGTCCCTCCATCACTAGTGGTCCATCAAAAACATGGCTTAGGGGGACTTCCAATTACCACATATCTCCCTAACAGATTATTCTTAGGATAGCCCTGCTCACTAATTCCTAATGGAACATTTGGGGACCCTCACCCATGGGAGAAGGATCTAGGAAGACTAAAATTATCTTGAAATAAGATTGTTCAGAGGGTTACAGAGGCAGGCTGCTAACTGGATTGAAACTGATGTCTCAATTACTGTACCACTTAAAAACTGTGTCCCACTGCTAGACTACCTTATCATTTCTTATAAATAGAATAGTCCTATACAACCATCTTGCCCTGGGTGCCCAGGCCCTCCCCACAAAGACCCTGACCAAGAATACATTCTCCTTGCCTTAAAGTCAGATGTACAGTTCTGGCTGCTCCCGGTGGAGAAGTCTACTTGCAGTTCCAGCTTGGCCTCCAACTCCAAAGCTGACTTCCCTAGGCTTGATGACCTGTGCAGGATAAGGAGCTTCACCACCTGAGTACTCGGCCTTCCCCTCATCAGGCGCACCGCAACTCCTGAGAGTCGTGCTGGGTGCTTCCTGTCTTTCCTCCGGCTCTTCCTGTCTTTTCTCGGGCACTTCCTGTCGCACATGCGCCTTGGCTCTAGACTGCCATCTTTCTCTTATTTACTTCCGGTTAATACCTTTTTTCTCGTTGGCCCGCCTTGTACTTCACTGGCTCCTGATCTCACCTGTTTGTGTTGAGCAGATACGCAGGTGGGCACCCCGAGTCCTCACTTGAGTACTGCCTTGCCTTCTTTGCAGACCCTGAAGGGTGCATGCATACTGAGACTGGCACGGAAAGGGTGGGAAAGCTGAGACGCAGTGTTGGGGGTTTGAGGTTCAGTTCTGAAGTGGGAGCCTGCAAATCCCCAAACTTTGAGGCAGGCCCAGAACTCCACAGAACACACATTTTACACAGAATGTAAAATAGCTGTTCATCAATTATGTGCAGAGATGATAATTCTCTGACCACGTTGGGTTCTTTTTTACATCTCTTAATGTGGCTATTAGAAAAAAACATTTTTTAAAGTTGTACATTTTATTTCTATTGGACAGTGCTGGGGTTCAAAAAAGATGCATTGCAAAGCTCTTATCCCAGTGACTAACATAATAAATGTTGTCAGGGAGGGCCTCACTGAACTTGTTACCCTGAGGCTGAAACTTGAATGACTGACTGAAGGTGCTGGCTCTATACAGCCTGGGGCAGGGGTTCCAGGACAAGGGAACAGCCTGAAAAAGCCTGGAGGCAGGAATAAAGTGATTAAGATTGCAGAAAGAAGGAGTTCCTTGCTTAGGAAAAGGGCTGAAGTGGAGGTGTGGGGGATGGCATGTCACAAAGGCCTTGTAGCTGTAGTCACTGGTATTTGAAGTGTGACCAGAAATTTCTGCAACTGTCTCCACCCAGTCCTTGGAAGAATTAAGGTCCAAGATTCTTAAGGCATTCATTGCATGTAATGAATTAGGTTATCTCCTGTTGTGTTAGAGACTGGTATGAGGAAGTATCATCCTTAGAAAAGTTGAGAAAGTCACTTAACATTTCCGGAGGGGCTTAATTCTCTAAAGGCTGCACCAGAGAGGATTTAATAAGAGATTTGAAGATCGTTCCGACTGCAGAGAGTGGGTACTGTGGAGCAGGAGTGCAGGGAGGTCAGTGAGGAGTCTTTTCTGAGTGACCCAGATGAGAGATGGCAGGGGCTTCCACTATAGTGGTAGTAGCTGGACAAGAAGTGAATGTGTACTTTGAAGTCAACTGAAACCAATGGGTTAGACACAGGAAGGAATCAAGGATAGCTACTGAGTTTTTGGTCTGAGCAACTGGGTGGATATCAGTGCAGTGTTATGGGGTTTGGGTTCAATTCTCAATTGTGCTTGGTGACCTTGGGCAGATAAAAGACTTCCTCTTTGTTGAATCTCCATTTTTCATTTGTAAAATGGGGCTAGGCACAACTGTTTGATGAGATCAGTGAAAAGCACAGGCCTGGCACATTGTAAAGAGTTAAAGTACTCCTATTATCATTGTAACTGTCTGTGTCACATCCCCCACCAGCACACTGAAGTAGGTAAAGGCATGCACTCAGAGACCAGTCAGACCTGAATTGAGTACCTGAATGAAATGGGCCTGGGGAGGTCCAGTCATATCCTTGAGCCTCACATTCCTCCTCTGTGAAGGGGATTATCATAATACCCTCCCTCCAGGCACAGTTAAAAGGATTCAGTGAAGTCTTGGATCTGAAGGGCTTAGCACTCAGTAATTGGTCACTTAACAGGACCTAAATGCTAGAGTCATTTGAGTTTCTGTATTTCAATTCAAAATAAACCTTTTTTTTGTATTTTCTTATGAAATAACTTATGCTTCTTGGAAAAATATAAATAGTGCGGAATTATGTTAAGTAGAAAATGAAAGTTTACCTTCCTCCCCTTTCCCTAAATCCCTAAATAATTGCTTTTGACTGTTACATAGACTTTCAGAATTTCACAAAAATGCACAAATATTCATGATGTGTTACACATTCATGTTCTCTTTGAGGAGGATGAGAATTGAGACTCCAGAGTCATAAGATCCAGGTTCTAGTCCTACCCCTGCCACATATTTGCTGTGAGATATTGGGAAAGTTATTCAATAATCACTATAAGTCTCCACTTCCCTTTCTGAACAATGAAGTCATGGTATACCTATCTCATCATGAGTTGGGAGGAAGTCACTGATGGTCTGTACAGAAGAACTGGTTCTGTGCTTGCACATAACAAGATCTCAAGAACACTAAGCTGCTATTATTAGATACACTTATTATAAGACTACCAACAGTACTCTTTTCTGTATGCAGTTCTGTAACTGCTTTTGTAGCTTATTAAGATATCTTGAACCTCTTTCTATGTCAAATGTTAGTCAGCTTTCCATTTCTGTAGCAAAATGTCTGAGATTATCAACTTAAAGAGAGGAAAGCTTTATTTTGGCTCACAGCTTTGGAAGTTTCAGTCCATGGTTGGTTGGCCCTGTTGTTTTGGGGCCTGTGGTGAGTCAGCACATTATGGCTGGAACACATGGTACAAAAACCTGCTTACATTGTGGCTGGAAGCATAAAGATAGGGATGAAGGGAGGGAGGGAGGGAGGGAGAGAGAGAGAGAGAGAGAGAGAGAGAGAGAGAGAGGGGAAGAAAAGGGACGGGGGTCCTAATACCCCCTTGAAGAGTATGCTCCCAATGATCTAACTTTTTCCAGTAGGCCCTTCCTCTTAAAGGTTCCATCACTTCCCAGTAGTGCCAGAGGCTGGCAAAAAAAGCCTTAAGGACATGGACCTTTGGGGGACACTTATCCAAATAACACTAAGACTCACTTGATTTGATATAGAATTAAAAATTGTACCCCTTTCCAATTCTGCATTGTTAAGTTTCTGTTTTGAGTCATCCCCTGACTGAATTTGAATAATAGAGGCCCCCCATCCAGTGTGGTACCTGACCTTCCAGGCTTTGGAGGAAGGTAATAGTCTATCTGTCCAGGAGGTGGCAGACAGAATCCAAGGGAGGACAGCAAATAGCACACAGAAAATATGGGTCTTCTCCAGACCCTTTATCTCCCAAAGCCTGTGTCCATGGGACCTGGTAGGACTTCTAGGGGCACATCTTGTTTCCCTCAAGGGGACAATGTGCCCTACCTCACTTTTCACTAGGGGCCCAAGGCAGAGTTTAGGCTGTCTAGACACCAAGCTAGCTAGTAAATAGATGCTACCATTTCATAGACTCTGCCATCTAGAATATCTTTAATTGGCTTTACTTTTACACTATAGGGTTATTTTCATTTTTTTCTTACAAAGGGAATTTATTAATTATGATAAGTGGTTATTTTTATCCCAGCTCTCTCCACACCATACACATACTGTTCTTTAGTTCTGGGACTTACTACCTCTCTCTCCAGTGTCAAAGCCCCCTCCCCTTCTCCCAGGTCCAACCGTTTCTCTATGCTGTACTGATTCAGCATTTCACTTTTCTTCTTTTCTTTGCTCCAATCGTGTCACAAAATTCAGATGTCTTCTTTGCTCAAAGGCTGTCCTATCTGCACCTGTTTCTCTCTTGATGAAAAGCTGATCCTGAATTCTTGAGAACTGTTTGAGAGCAGAAAAGCCTAAAGTCCCACCTGCAGAGGAGATTCTGGGAGGACCCACACAAATGTTAGGTGTCCTGGGATGAAAACTCAGGAATGGGTATGGTGATTTGGGGGTGCACCGGGTAGTTACTATATTAGGACATCATGATAATAACCCATTTTCCATCTGGCTCATGGGTTGCTATCAGGATCAAGTGACATAAGTTTCTGAAACCACTTTGTAACATGTAAAGCACGTTTAAACCAGTTAAATATCATTAGTTAGCAAAATCTCTCATGCCTCACCCATGCTACAGTGGGAAGGGCACTGTGTTGCTGGTGGGGAGACCTGGGTCAACTACCGACTTTTTGATAGTGAACAGCGAGTTTCCTTCTGCAGCAAATCTATCTGTTCATTTGTTTAATACCTACTGAGTGTCATGTGTGGTTCTGGGCTCTGGAGATGGGTAAGTGAGTAAAATAGACCAGTTATCCTGAATCCTAAATTTAAGAGGGAAGACAATAAATAGTAAAAACAAAATAGTATGATAAAGAGGAAATACTTAGGTCAACAGTAGTGGGTTGGATACCCAAATCTCCTTTTTCTGCCTCCTAGGACCACACTATAATGTCAGTAAAGACCTAGTTCATAAAGGAGTACCCACACATTCAGGGAGAATATGAGAGGATGAAATACCACCAAAATTTTGGAATCTGGAAAAGAGGCAACTGACTTAGCAGACCATTTAAAGTTGGACTGAAACCAATGTTTGGAAAAAAGCAATCTTCAGCCAAGTTTCTACTGTAGTCCACTTAAGGCTCATGAACTGGTGACAACTAGTATCTCTGGAAAAGGGGACAAAGGGCAAGTTAACACAAGGAACATTGGTTGGATGTTTATTTGAAAATATCCCCCAAATATTTTCCCCAATTCTATGATGTTAAGTAACCATTCCTCAGGAAAAGTTTGGAGTTTTATTTTCTGGAGAGGATAGCACAGAGGGTTCTGGAATGTGGGACACCAGACACAGTTGGGAAAGGGAGAAATGTAATGTAAATAGAAGATTAAGGGCATGCACATGTTGAGATTCCTGGCCTCCTCCATTTGGCTTCTAATTGCTGGTAGTCCAACTTTTCCCCTCTAGCAGGAGATTAGAAGAGTCTCCTCTGGGAAATTTAACCAGTCCAAATACTGACACTGCAGTTCTCCAGCTAAATGGTCCAGTTGAATCATGCCACAGTGAAGCCTGAGTCATGTGCTCACAGCCTTCGTTACTGTGAAGTACCGGCAGAAGGCAGTGTGTAAGATGGTCCCAGAGATCCTGCCTCCTGCTGTTCACATCCTTTTATAAACCCATCTCCCTTTGAGAGAGGGATGAGCAAAAATGATGAAAAGTCATTTGAAAGATTATGAAAAGACCCTACCTTCTGTCCTTCTCTCTCTCTCTCTTTCGAGACTCTTTAATCTGGAGATTTAGCTCAGGGGCACTAACCACTGAGCCACTGAGCCATATCGTCAGCCCTATTTTGTATTTTATTTAGAGACAGGGTCTCACTGAGTTGCTTAGCACCTTGTCTTTGCTGAGGCTGGCTTTGAACTCGTGATCCTCTTGCCTCAGCGTCCTGAGTCACTGGGATTACAGGTGTGCACCACCATGCCTGGTGTGTCCTGCCCTCTCTTGCTTCCTCACTTGCCCATTCCATGGAATCCATCTGCAAGGTTGTGAAGTGGCCTATGGAGAGGCCCATGTGCCAAGGAAATGAGAGAGCATTTAGCCCACAGCCTGTGAGAAACTGGGACCCTCCATCCAACAGCCCTCGGGGGCTGAATCCTGCTAACAACCACATCTTTATTGTGACTATTTACAAGCACGATCAAAAGTAGAGAGAATGGTATAATAGAACTAATTTCTCCATCACCTAGATTCAACACATACCAAATTTTTTTCCATGTTTGCTTCTTCCATCCAATTTGTCTTTTTGGTATTTAAAGAGAACTCTATACATCAGGTTGTATTACCTTCATATACTTTTTATGTACCTACAAAAATGAGTCCCCCTTCCTTCTCTTCAATATGAGCAGAAAACCAAGGATTACCAGATGTCTCATGACATTTCCTAACATAAAGGACAGAGACCAACATCAAAAAGAGCACTCAGAACAAGAAGAGGAAAATTTCTTAGTGAGACCGGAATGGATGTTACAATCACAAAATAAGATCAAGATGCTGTAAAAGGGTAATTAGACATTAAAAAAGATAGCAAAAAAATTAAATAGAAGAGCTGGAAGATAAACTCAAGGAAGTCTCATAGAAAGTCTTAGTTGTAGTAATATAAAGTGGGAGAGAAGGGAAAATTAGAGGCTAGGTTAGGGGGTTCCCTCATGTCCCAAATGATTGGAGTTCCAGAGAGTGGGGGAGGAGAGAGAAGAGCAAAGAAGGCAAGGAAATTATCATACAGTGTTTTAAGAGAATCCCTTAAAACCAAAAGATATTATTTTTTAGAAACTATTGAGTTTCTGATACAAATCAAATCTGATATTGAAAAATGAAGAGGTCTAATAAAATAAGCAAGTACCTTAAAGATAGGAAGAAATAAATATTTTATTGAAAAGAGGTGCAAACAGTTGCCTCCAGGAAGTGGTAAAAGATGATGGTGGAGGGAGAGGGGAAAGGATGCTATTTTTTACAGCAAACCATTTGACTCATTAAACTATGTGCGTGTATAACTTTTCCAAAAATAACGAGTAACATGATCGAATGCAGCGACAAAGTGAGTGTATCAGAGGGAGGCAGCTTTGGAGTGGGTTGAGGGGAAAGTCCTTGGAGCAAATGAAGTTTGAGTCAGAGGCAGCATGAAAGATGAAGATCAGTCATGTGAGAATCTGGGGGAAATAGGGCCCCAGGAAAAGGGATGTCAAGTGCGAAAGATTTGGGGCATGACTGAGCTTAGAAAGCTATTGGTAGCAACAGGAGAGAATGAAGAGAGAAGGAGTGGGCTGGTAAGAGATGTCTGGGCAAATGGACAAGTGCCAGGACATGCGGGGCTTTTATTTTAAGGATCAGGAGAAGTGTTCAGAGGACCTTAAGCCAAAGAATGGAGTTATGTTTTTAAAAGGTTTCCATGTATAAAGGTGTATCTCTAGGATTCTAAGACATTGTTCTAAGTACTTTGTAGGTGCAATATTAAACCCATTTAATCCTCCTGATAACAGAACGATGTAGATGCTGTTGGCTCCATTTTTGTTGTTGTTGTTCAGTGAGAAAACTAAAGCACAGCTGGGCACAGTGGTGCATGCCTGTAATCCCAGCAGCTTGGGAGGCTGAAGCAGGAGGATCATGAATTTAAAGTGGCCTCAGCAACTTAGCGAGGCCCTAAGGAACTCAGTGAGACCCTGTACTGTGTGGTTAAGAACCCCTGGGTTCAATCCCTGGTACAAAAAAAAAAAAATGAAAAGAAAACCTACTTCCTCTCTGGAGACATCTCTGCCTGGGCCAATGGAGGATCAAGACTGGACTCAGCGATTCTCAGCACTCACCAGGCTTCACAGGCACGAGAGCTTCAGAAAAAGCAAATGCCCCAGTGCCCTAGCAATTTTAGAAGCTCCTTGGGTGACTGTGAAATGCAACCAGGGTTGAGAATCACTAGACTGGAGACTAAGATTCCCCTGAGCTCCACCATTCTGTCTTCACACTGACCCCTCTGTTGCAGGTCATAGGGTCCCTCTGTTGTAGGTGGTTCTTGGTTACTCCTTTCTCAGAGCCTAGGCATCCTACTTGTCCCCAGTCACGACAGCCCAGTTTTTGCCTGGTTTCCACTGCTGTCAGCACTGCGGCATCTTGTCCCACCCCTGTCACCTTTCCTTTCTCAGAACCTCAACCATCAGCCTCCATCTCCATCCCCAACTTTCTGTACCAAAAAAACCGCATGCTGTGGCATGAGTCATGCTTCCTTTCCTCCTCTCCCTCCTTCAGCAAGGTAACAGATTGAGGGGGAGAAAGAAAGAGTGTCTGCATCTGAGAGGGAGTCAGGAGTGCTGGACCGGGGGCAGAAGCCCGTCCTTCCTAAGACTTGGATGTGTCACTTCACATCTTTGGAGAGGCCTCAGTTTTTCTTCTTGTTTAGTGAGGAGATAATACCTATTGTGCTTCTTATCCTAAGTTTTTGAGACCCCCTGTGATCTGATGCTGACAGTTCTTCCAGCTGTCCCTAAGCTCCAGCTCCCACGCCTGGGTCTTTCTTTTCCTATGTATATGTTCAGTTTGCTCAGGTCTTGCACTGGCCTTGAACCCTCCCTTGGCTTGGAGATTTCTCCCCACCCCACAATTCTTGGCATGCACAATTCCTTCTTATCATTCTAGTCACAGCTCAATGTGGACTTTGAGTGGCCTTCCCAAGCCACTGGTTTAGAAGTAGCCATCTGCTTTTCTCCCCAGAGTCATTCTCTACCTGTGACTTACTGTCTCCACTTAGCATGTCCTCCAAGTGTTGTCTTTACTGGTCTACCTGTCCGCCTTTCCTGCTGGAATGTCAGCTGTGTGAGAGCAGGGATCCTGGCCTGCTTGTTCACTGATGTATCTTTAGCACCTAGAACAGGTCCTGAAGCTCACTAAGCCTCAAGCGGTGTCTGTGGATGAATGCCTACAGCTGTGGAGACTCTAACAGTCCTATGTTTGCTGTGGCACTTAGAAACCTGAGACTGCCTACATGTGGATGGCTTTTCATTTAAAGCATCTACATTTGGGAGCAGTATATTTACTTTTCTAACTCTGCTTCCGTGAGCTGGTCATGGCTCAGATTGACAGATGGCAGGGGATGGTGGATCTTTGGGGAGGGGGATCGTGAGATTATACTTGAGCAGCAAATAGTCCTTCCTTGGGTAAACTGCAGGTAGACAGTTGACCTTGGTCTGTGCCTGCATTTGCAGAATTGGCTCCCTGCCCCCGCAGCTTGACCTCACATCTTCTACCTCAGCAGATGTTTGCCAAGTGGGTCACTGGACTACAGTTTCAGAGGACTTAGAGGTCTTTGGCCTGATTTCCTGGTTGGGTGTGCAATTTGTAGATGAGAAATGTCCTCATTTCCTGTAACTAGAGGAAAATAATGAAAAGAAGAAAAATGGGGCAAAACTATTTAACCACAGAAGGTAAAGTGAGGTGCAAACAGGGGTGCTCACAGAGACCTGGAGCTAGAGGTCGGGAGGTTTAAGGGAGTGAGGTTGAAATCTTGGCAGTAGGTTTTCTTCCAAACCCTCTTCATGGCCCCCACTTTCTCTGACTATAGTGATCATCACAAAACCACAGGACTTGTGAATTCTGGCTGTGGTCAGATGAGAAATTCAGAAGCAGGGGCACAACAACATCTTTTCCAGAAAGGGGAAGTGAAGTAGTCAATGCCACCTTCCCCTTTTCCTGCTGGTTGGGCCCCCAGGTCACCCAAGCCAGCTCTCTCCACCTCTGTTTCCTGGTCGCAGCTCTAGGCTGCAGTCCATGTTATTCATTAACCAGAGACTAATATTCCTGTTTACCCATCTGGCATCCTGCTCCAGGGCAGGGGATTCAGACGAGCCCCACAACGGTTCAAGCACCCGGATGCTCTTGGATCAGGCCCAACCAGCCACATTTAGGCAGTGTTAATTGTGTCAGAAGCCTGGTGCAAGAACCTTGCTCTATCTGTAGCCAGGGAAAGATAAAACTTTCCCTGGAAGGACATGAAGCATATGCTCAGGGATGTGCTTGAGCTGCTTATAGGCGCTGATTGCTAGCACATCTTGCCAAACCAATGTTCAGTAGTCTCCCGTTGGTAGAAATTAACTCTGAGGGACCTGTATATGCCACAGAAATTGGTAAGAGCTACAAATCAGGGCTTGCCTTCTCCTCCACCCTCCCACTTCTCCATCCTATTCCCCTTACTACCAAGAGCTAGTGGTTTCACATTTTTCATGGCATCACTGGAAACATCCATGTACCAGGTAGATGCATGAGAACTTGGAAGGCTGCCTCCTCCTCCTGTCTCTTGGATCCTTGGATGGCTGATTCCAATGAAAGAGGAAATAGCACTCCCCTCTTCCAGGGAGTTGCTAGCCTGATGAAACTTCTGCATGTTTGCACAATACTCGATAGTTTCTTAACTCTCTCTCGCATATCATCCTCTTGGTCTTCCTTTCAGTGGTAGGCTCAGCTGTCCGAGTGACCTTCTTAAAATGGAAATCAAAGCTGGGGATATAGATCAATGGTAGGGCACCTGCCTAGCATGCACAAGGCCCTGCGTTTAAACCCCAGCACTGGAAAAAAATCACATCATTCTACTCTCTTGCTGGAATGGCTTTCAGAAGCTCTTAGAATACATTCAAACTCCCTTCTCCAACATAAAGCCTTTGGATCATTCCTGTTGGCCTTCTTAACTCCATCTTCTATCACTCTCTCTCCATTTCACAGTATTCCAGCTCAATGGTTCTCAAAATGTGGTCCCCAAACCAGCAGTACCAGCATCACCTGGTTGTTAGAAACACAACCCACACCTGTTTGGATGGTTATTTTTACATGTCAGCTTGACTGAACCATGGGTGTCTAGATATCTGGCTAAACATTATTTCTAGGTGTATCTATCAAGGTGTTTCTGGATGAGATTAACATTTGAGTCAGTAGACTAGTAAATCGATTGCCCTCCCTGATGTGAGTGGACATTATCCAATTTGTAGAGGGCTTGAAAAGAATAGGCAGAGGAAAAAAGAATTTGATCTCTGCCTAATAGCTTAAACTGGGATATTTCTCTCCTCCTGCCCTCAGTCTAGAACTTATACCATCAATTCTCCTGGTTCTTGGACCTCTGGACTCAGACTAAGATGACACCACCAGCTTTTCTGGGTCTCCATCTTGCAGATGGCAGATGAGATTATATATATGTCTCATCTTTTCTTGGGCAAGTGATATGCAGTATGATCCTCTCTTGCATACATATATCCATCATACCGTATTGGTTCTGTTCCTCTGGTGAATCCTGAGTGATATGTATACTGATTCTGAAATGCTGGGGGAGGGAAGATAGTGATCCATGGTTTAGCACCCACCCCCAACTGATTCTAACACATGCTTAAGTTCAAAACCACTCTTCTAGCCCCTCTGGCCTTGAGATGCTCTTTCCTAGGACCTTTGCATCCATTAGCAGTTCTGGTTTCTGGATTGCTCTTCTATGGGCCTTTGTATGGCAACCCATCTTTAGTACTCTATGACTTCTAACTCTCTCATGCACAACATACCTGACCAATATGCCTACTGAATATCACAGTCATCACTTGTGTATCCCTGACTCAGGGGAGTCTTCTAAATCTCTTCAAACCCACCATCATGCTTCCTCCCATAATCCTGTCGGGTCCTTACAATGACCTTGAGTGTCCATTTGTTTACTTGTTTTTTAACTATTTCCTGCTACATGAATGGAAGCCCCAACAGGGCAGTTACCTTGTCCCTTGTACATTTGTAATCTCTAATCCCCAGGAAAGTGTCTGACCTATACTGATGGTCCCTGACTTACAGAATTTCAACTTCAGACGTTTCAACTTGAAGATGGTGCAAAATTCAAGTGCCCTCGGTCGACATACTGAGAATGTTGATCTTTTCCTGGGAGAGTGACATGCAGTGTGGTTGGTACTCCTTTGTGATGCTGGGCAGTCAGGAAGGGAAACAACTGAATTCTATAGAGCACTGTGTCGCCAAGCTGTGATGTCTGGTAGGTTAGGTGTAGTAAATGCATTCTTGATTTATGATATTTTTAAGTTATGATGGGTTTATTGGGACAGAACCCCATCATAAGTCAAGGAGCTTCTGCTGTAGATAATCCATCTCTATTTGTTGAACAAATGGATGAGTAATTTCCCAGTGAAAATGAGCTGATATATCAAATCACTTAATCAAGGTCAGGTCATTGTGAGTAGCCTCACCTGAAGCCTCACCCTGAAGTCTCAGACCAACCTTAATGATTTATTACCCTACAAAGAGCAAAATGACTTCATTTTGTACTTTCCTGGTTAGCAAAAATAGCCTGAGGAACCTAAGGAACCCGAGAATCTTGGAGTTCGAAGGGGTTTAGCAGTTAACTGGTTCAATCCTTATCATACGTGTATTTCCTCACTGTCCTGAGATAGGTGGTTGCTACCTTTTACTTGAGTATTCCTGGAAATTGGGGAGTGACTGTCTTGCTGGGGGAGTCAATTCTGTTTAAACAGCTCAAGCTGTTTGAAATTATCTCCCTGTCATTATCTTTGCCCTTCCCTGTGGGGCTACATAAAATGCATCTTCTGAAAAATGGACTTTATCATGTCCTGGCCACATAGCCAAATAGCCACATAGCCAAATATCCACATAGCCATTGTTTTCATCTTTCTCCTGTGTCAATGAAAACAGTAGGCATTTTGGGGTCAGAAGACCTGGATTCAAATCCTTTGTCACAGCCGGGCGAGGTGGTGCACGCCTGTAATCCCAGCACTTGGGAGGCTGAGGCAGGAGGATCGCAAGTTCGAAGCCAGCCTCAGCAACTTAGCGAGGCCCTAAGCAACTCAGTGAGACCCTGTCTCTAAATAAAATACAAAATAGGGCTGGGGATGTGGCTCAGTGGTGGAGTGCCCCTGGGTTCAATCCCCAGTGCCAAAAAAAAAAACACAAACAAACAAAAAAAACAAATCCTCTGTCACCAATTGATCTTGGAAAATTTCCTTCACCCTCTCTGACTTTCTTCTTAGGTCAGTACCTACCATTTAGCAGGCTCTTAACAACAACAACAACAACAACAACTACTACTACTATGTAGTTTTAAGTCTCCAAAACATTTTGGTTAATTTTTTAGGGCTCAATTCCCTGAGTTAGTGTCCTTCTTACAAACCTGTCCTTTGGTACCAAGTGTGCTATTGATTGTCTAACCATCTAAGTGGAGAGATGTTATTATCAACTTATTTAAACTTTATTTCTTTTAATGCCACCTAAATCCAATTAGGTTTTTTGGAGGGTGATGCATCAGGGATTCATAATGACAGGAAAATCCCATATATATTTTTTCACATATTCTTGCCAAACTATCCCATTGTTGGCTATGTAACATATTATTTCCAGCATTTTTAACATTTTTTTTAAGTGAGGGTACATCTGTGTGTCACATGGATTGACATCTCAGACTTAAATAATACTCTATAATTTCTCAGCAATTTTACCTCAACAACCACATTTTAAAAAATCTACAACCATATATGTATGAATGTTTGTATTAAACACATAAATAATTTACACATATGCAACATATCTATAAAGATTGTTGGTGTTGGAGATTAATTCAGGTCCTCTTGAACACTGAGAGTGCAGTCCATTGCTGAGCTACATCTTCAGCAGCAGTCACATCTGAGTCCCCAGAACCAGCCCGGGAAGTGTGCATTATCCTTATTTTTATGATTTGGGAGAGGAGGCTGGAGGCTGGGACTTACTCCCTGTCCTCCGGCTAGTAAGATGCACCATCACTGAAATCTGGGCTCTCAGATCACCAGTCCAGCCGTCTTTTGAGGAAAGAAACCAGGAAATAAACTTTCAGTTGGGTGGGGATAATCAGGAAAGGCTTTCTGGAGAAAGTGAATGTTGACTGGGGTTTTGTAAGAGGAGATGAAGTGAGGGATCAAAACGGGAGAGAATGGGGTGGAGGTGAGGGGGGACATACATGCAGGGAAGGTCTCTGAAGAATAATTTATTGGACAGGTTGGACTTCTGATCTATGACAGAGTTCCTGACTTAGTCACGCTCTGAAGCTCACTGCTGGAGCCCCACCCCCAGAGCTTCTGTCAGTAGGGTTGAGTAGCCTCTCTCTATTATTTTTACATCTCCACATATAATTCTAACATGGCCTGAGTCCAAAATGACTAGACTAAGGGTTAGTTCATTCAGAGGGTCCTTTTTTTGGTACTGGGGCACTTAACCCCTGAGCCACATCCCCACTCCTTTTTATTTTTTTATTTTGGCCCTCTAAGTTGCAGAGGGCCTCACTAAACTGCTGAGGCTGGCTTTGAACTCACAATCCTTCTGCCTCAGCCTCCCAAACCACCACTAGGATTACAGGTGTGCACCACCACGCCTGGCCAGGGGGTCCTTATTGCAGAGAAATGAGTTATACAGGTAGGTTTGGGAAGGGAGAGAAGACATGAAGTAGGCAAAGGGATGGATAGGATATGAGTTCCTTGGAGGAAAAGTTTTGATGATAAACAACTTCAGGTTTCTGAGCAGGAAGGACCATGTTGGAAGCCCCTGTGATAAACAGGTAACTTTGAATCAAGACTCAGCCACATCCTCTAAGCCATCAATCTAAATAGAATTCCATCAGTATCCTTTCTTGCTTCACCCTCATGACATCTTCATCTTAAAAGTTTTCTGTGGTTTCTACAGCATTGCCTCCCTCTAATGCATCTGGTTCTCCAGCCTGCATTTACCCTCCCTGGGGCTTTGCAGGTGTGCTACAAAAAATTATGGACACTCACTTCAGGGTTTTACTACCTTTATTTTCAATCTGCCAGACCAGGTAGCTTTTTCCTGTGCTAGTCAGTGCCAATCTCAGATTGATGGGCAGCAAGCCACATCCTGGCCTGCGTGGGGTACCATGGAGAATGAGGATGAGACCCAGGCCTCACACAGCTCCCGGTTTAATGGGGGAGACAAAATAATATATGAAATGAATGGAGCACATTTACAGAGCAACAGGTCAAACCGACATGGTGAAACCTAGATCACTAGAGATCTAAGCAAGCCCCTGGTCCTCCCTTCTAGCCCCCTTGCTCAGAACCTTTTTGAGACTTTTTTTTTTTTTGCTCTCAATTAGCATTTCTCTTCCATCTCTTACCCATTGGCTTTTTTCCAGCATCAACAACTAGACCAGTATCTAGGTGTTATTTCTAAATTGCAGCAAGACTTCTTTAGGACTCCACTTTCAAACACATCCTCTCCAAACACCAACCACCTCGCGAGGACAAACTTCATAGCAACTACCTTTGCTTCCGAGACCCTAGCCTGACAGAGCCTCTAGATCTAACTGTTTCCTCTTGTGCCACTGAGGTATACTCCTTTGGGAGGGAAGATTTAGTCAGGCAGGGTTATCAAGATGGTAAGAGAGGTTTTACCCAAGGGCCAGTTGTGGGTTGGATCTGGGGATTCCTATCTCTGGTAGTCCCCTCTCTCCCAGGCTGCCCAACTCCTGTGTAGCCCAGAGTGCCCTGGAAGGTCCACAGAAATCACTAGTCGGTGGTGAAGTCTGAACTTGGCACTCCCTCTGTTTGGCTCACACCCCTGTCCCCACTTGTCACCTCTGCTCTCTCTTTGGCTCGGCGTCCCAACAGGGAGGAGCCCTGATTGCGTAGCAGCCGCAGTCCTTCTCCAAATGCTCTGCGCACCACCGAAGAAGAGAAATAGAAAAGTAGTGGGTCCAGACTGGCGTTGAGTGAGCTGAACACCACGGCCTCCACCCGCCATGGGGGGCTCTCCTTCAAGTAAAATCCCACCAGGTGGGACACGTTGTAAGGCCCGAAGCACAGCAGGAAGTTGAGCAGCGTTATGACAGCCAGCCCCACGGCTCGCCGCCGTCTCTGGGCCCCCACGTGGGGCTGGGTGAGCATGATCCACACAAAGCGCCAGTAGCAGAAGATGGTGACGGCCATGGGGATGAAGAAGAGGACCAGGCACAGCTCCAGCCGCACGGGCAGCACCAAGGCCAGCTGCTCTTTGGTGAAGTTCTCGTAGCAGGTCATTCCGTTTCCATTTCCAGCCTCCTGGGTTGAGTTCAAGTACTGAACGATGATTACAATGGTGCAGTGACCAAAGGACATGAACCAGGCAATCAGAGTAGCAATCACACCGTACAGGGGCCGGCGGGAGAGCTTGTACTGCACTGGGAAGGCCACTCCCAGGTAGCGCTCGATGCTGATGCCCGCCAGGAGCCACGTGCTGCAGTAGATGCTGCTGTAGAAGCCAAAACCCGTGAGGGCACAGACGACCTGAGGCAGATACCAGTGGAAGTTGGACGCAGCCTCGATGATCTTGAAGGGCAGCAGCAGCAGCAGCAGGAGGTCCGCCATGGTCAGGCTGAGCAGCAGGATGTGTATGGGGGCGGGATGGGGCTGGCGGACCCGCCCCACGAAGGCACGCAGGGCCAGGAGGTTGGCAGGGAGGCCGGTGAGGAAGATGACAATATAGGCCGTGAGGATCAAGGAGCTGTGCCAGTTAAGCATCATTCTGCAGAAAGATGGAAAAGGGCAGGGTCAGGAGGCTCGCGGCCTGCAGACCCTTCTCTGGCTCAGGATGTGTACATCTTCCCTGGCACTCTCCCTTCTCAAGTCAAAGCTTTCTGCCGTCACCACTGCTTGCTCACACCACCTGCCAGAACTGCCCAGAGCAATTATTGACTTTACCTTGGGCGGGATATTAAGCAGCAGTTATTACGTTTGCCATCCTGTGTCTCTGGGGGAGACCAACCCTTGGCTTCCTAAGGGAATTCCCCCTCTGCTTTCCCTCCTAGCCTCACTGATACAGGAAGTTACTGCTATCAATTTCCAACTTGACTGAAGGCTTTTCCTTAGTCAAACACCCGTAGGAGAGAGACGTGGGAGCCAGGAGAGAGCTATAAGTTGTGTCTCAGGAGAAGGAAGTTCTGAGAAGCCCAGCACTGCAAACCCCAGGCTGGGTCTCCTGGGCCCCAGGTGCCCCAGGTGCTCAACCCCACAGCCCAGCCCTGACCTCCTTGTCTCTCCTTTTGCAGAACACGGATTTTCCTCCACCTTGCTCGTCCCATCCAGCCACTCTGGAACTCTATTGAAAAGGGGAAGCCGAGGCCACACACAGAAGGGGGATGTGGGAGGAAGGTGAGCCAGCACTCTGCATTGTGGCTTGTCCCCAAAGACTTCAGACACATATTCAGAAAAGCCCACAGGCCACAACTGCCGCCTGAGCCTGGCATTTTGACTATAAATAAAGCTCCTCTTCTTAACGGGTGACTCTGTTTCTGCGTGGTTGGCAACCCTTGCTGCCCGCACGCAGGCTGGCCCCTTCGTCCTCTCTCCAAGCTTCATTCTCCGGTCCACGGTTCCTTTCCCCACCTGCTGACTCCTGCCCTGGGTTCGGTCCTCCCATTTCAGCTTCTGACAGAGTTCCCCCGAACCCTCCCCTCCCGCACCTTCCCCTGGGGTTCTGACCCCAGTATCTCATCCCGGAGCACACATCCTGGGTTTCCTTGCCTTACATTCCGAGAGATGGCTTCTTGGGGTTAGTCCCGAAGGAAAGTCTGGAAGCTCTTGGAAAAGAGGAACAGAGTGTTAGCCACGGCTGCTGCCCATTTCACACAGGAGAAAGTCGTGAGGGACCTGGCTGATGGAAAGCTTTTAAACCAGCCCAGGTCACATGACCAGAGAGGGGCAGGTCAGTCCTTGAGCACTGTTTCCTCTGAAAACCAAAGTGAAGGGCCCCTGCGACTCCTGGTGTTCTGTCCCTGGAGAGCCTTGTTCGACTTCCAAGCACAGATTTTTCTGTCCCTACTTCCTGATTTTTTTTCCCTTTTACCCCAGGCATTTTTCCCACTTCCCAAGTCACCATCTCTTCCCTTTTCCAGGCAATTTCTTCAGTCAGTGCCTAGAATGTCGATTTCATTCTGAGGAAAGAGGTTTCCTACTTCCTTCTACTCTTCTGTTCTCCACTCTCCTGTGGTCTGCTGCCCCTCACCCCAAGCTGCTTCTGCCTTCTTGGTTGAAACAGATCGACAAGCTCATGGCTTGTTGTGGAAAGAGCATGGGATTTAGTCATGCAGACGTGGGCGCAAATCCAAGTCCCTTCATTGGGACTTTGGGGCAGATCAATTTTCTGAACTTTGGTTTCCTTTTTCCGTCAAGTGAGCATGGGAAACCTCAGGATTTCCGTGGGGACTCAAGGAGCGTGCAGACATACGGTGCTCGGGCCAGGGTTTAGCCCTTGGTAGATGTCCTTAGAGGGTTCCACCTCTCCAGTTTCATAGACTGTGAACCACTTGGTAAAGTATCCAGAGGCTCAGGGCACGGATGTGCCATTTTGCTTGGGAAAGTGTCAGGAATCCAGGAAGTCAGAGTTCAGGTGCCCGAGTGCCTCTTTGCAGGGGAGTGGAGTGCCATATAATTCCTCTCCCTAAGGAGAGGACCACCCTTAGGCTGGACCACCCTTGTCCTTTTCTCTCTGTCCCACTTTCTGACCACTGTAGCTCCAGGTTAGAAACTCCTCAAAATCCTTTGGAAATACACACCCAGGCTGTGTGATAGTCATGTGTAGTCAGAATATATTTTCTTATTTTTCTTTCTTTCTTTCTTTCTTTCTTTCTTTCTTTCTTTCTTTCTTTCTTTCTTTCTTTCTTTTTTTTTTTTTGTAGTGCTGGGGATGGAACTCAGGGCCTCTCACAAGCTAGGCAAGTGCTCTGCCGCTCAGCCTCATCCCTAGTTCCCGTGTTTCCCTTTAACCTAGGGAATGGGGCTCAGAATCCCCATGCCCACCCTAGGACACACTCATTCCCTATCAATTGCTCAGTTGTCCAGTATTTTCGTGGCTCAGGTCCCCAGGGTTCAGATCTCCAAGTGTTTAGCTTTTCCTTCTCTTCAGCTCTGCTCCCTTCTAGAATAAAGGTTTTCCACTCTCTGTTTCCTTCCCTCAGCACACAGAAGCACTTTCTAGATCAACAGAGGAACTAAGGAAGAGACCATTCTCTGTTGCTTGCTACCAGATTTATTTGTCATTTCGCTTTTATGATTTTCTATAAATATTCACAAGGCTCTGGATTTAGTCGCAAAGCGGAAGCTGGCTGGAAAGCAGGCCAGGGGAGCAGGGCAGCCTTTTGGCCTCTGCCTGTCCTCCCTTCTCCTCACGCCTTCCTCTGTCACGGTAGCGTGTCGTCTGTGTGGAAGGTGCCCCTCCTCTGTATTCCTGGCAATAGTGCAAGAACCATAATACAGGAAATTGTGGAACCCATGATTCATGATGGCTGCCTAACGTCACAGGAAAGGGAAATGCAAACTTCTGGGCTGAATTCGGAGGGGTAGGCTTTCACAAAAGCCCTGGCTTTCACAATTTCTTCTGAGTTCAGTTTTCTCTCATCATATTCTAACTTATCTTGTGATTGGAAGTTGGACCCATTATCTTGGTGCTGAATAGAGGGAAATACTGAGGAATGATATTGGCCAAATCATATTGTTCTATAGTGTGCATGTGCAAATATGAACAACAAATCCCACCATTTCATGCAACTGTAAGGCACCAATAAAAGAATGTAGAACAATAAATAAAGTGCTGTGTAATCACTTTTTCTATGTCCCCAGTTCTCCATCACCCACTGGTCTAATGTGGGTTCTGGCCCTGTTTTTTGACTGGTTCTTCTTTACCTATTGTTAGTAGTGACTAAATCCAGTAGACATTTTTTTCCTTATCTGATTAACATTCAATATAATTTCCAAAGTAACTATTTAAAACCTCCTCTTTCCAAGAAATCTGATGTTCTGGTTTCCTTCCTTTGACCACTTCTTAGTTTCTGTTGCTGGCTTACCGAAACTTACCCCTTAAATGTTGGGGTTCCTTAAAATCTGGTTCCAGGTTCTTTTCTTGTGCTCCTCCTCTGCACTTTCCTTCATCTATTGCATCTGTTCCCATCGCTTCCATGCCCAGCTTCAGAAGGCCCACATTGGCGCCTCCATCCTAGGCTTCCATGAGCTTTGCATCCACGTGTTTAGCTGCTCGACTTGCCATTCCAATGTCCTGATGCACTCAGCCTTCTCCCAGCATTCCCTGTCTCAGGGTATAGGGTCTCTTCCTATCTCTCCCTGAGCCAGACTCTGAGTCAATCTGAAAGTCAATCAGAATACCTTCTTCCTTAGCCTCAGAATAGGACCAAGGTACTTTCCAAAGACTTACTGAACCCACCCATCCCTCTGATCTTCATCACCCCATCTCAGTGCAAACCACCATCATCTGCTACCAGGATTTTGTCAGGGACCATAATTAGCTCCCTCACCCGTCACCCACTTTCCTAACAGTCAACTCTCCACACTGTAGTTAGTGGGATCTTTTTAAAATGTCAATCCAGTTATATTACTCTGTTTAAAACCCTTTCAGAGATTTCCCATTGCTTTTAGGATACATGTCAAAATCCCTAACGAGGCCTATAAGCTTCCTGGAAGGCCCTTGCCAGCTTCCTAAGCTCATATCATTCTTACTCTTGTTGTCTGAGCAAGACCATTTTTCACCTCTATTAATGTGACATATTTCCTTCTGCCACAGGGCCTTTGATCCAGCCTCTGCCTGAAATGTTCTTCATTTCTCATCACCCACACCACCTTCCTAATTAATTCCTTGTCTTCTTGGAGATATCTCTTTACCTCATTAAGAAATCCCTCTCTGACTTAGTTAGGTTCCCATCATGTATAGCATCTTTTCTATTGCTGAACAATGGATATTTCCTATTTTATTTATCCATTCACCTGATGATGGACTTAGCTTTTGGTTAGACTGGTATGAAAAGAGAGGCTTTGAACTTTCCTGTTTAGGCCTTTGTGTGAATGCTTTCAGTTCTCCTGAACAGATACCTAGGAGTATATTGGCTGGGCTGTGGAGGAGACCTCTTGTTTAACTTTAAGAAACTGCCAGTTTTCCCAAGTGGCCACACCCTGCTGCATTCCCAGCTGCTGCATGCTCCTTTCACATCGAGTTCTGAGTGGATACTGCTCTGGATACTGCTGCTTTGTCAGACTGGTCATTGGGTCATTTGGTCATTTGCGTTTCAATATAAATGTTAAAAAAACATAAATGTTAAAATTTCTATCAAAGGCCTGCTGGAATTTGTTTTTATCGGAATTGCCTTGAAGCCATAGATCAATTCAGGACAATTGACATGGGAGCAATATTGAAACTTCTGGTCTATAAGCATGTCATGTCTTTTAACTCTTTAATTTCTCTCAGTAATGCTTTCTAGCTTTGAGCATAGGGATTCTGCATGTTTTCTGTTAATTTCGAAGCACTTTGAAATCTGTTGCAAATTTAATTGTTTTTAAAATTTTTATTTTCCTGTTTAAATTTTATTTTTGTTCTACTCCTTCTGAGCACATATCTCATTTTACTGTAGAGCATTTATTTGTATTAGATGGACACGAAGTCCATCTCCCCTATGACATCATCCATTAAGGCAGGAACATGATCATTTTGCTCACTATTGTAGCCCTAGGGCCTGGCCTAGAACTCAGCACATATTAGGTACCCAATCATCATTTCCTGGATGATGAATTGATGGATAATTGCAAGAATTAGAATGGAGAGAAGCCAGCTTTCAAAGCTCAGGGGTATTTGTCCTCAGATGCCTTATTCATCTCCTTCCAGGACCTGATAAGAAATCTCAGCCAGTAACCACTTGACTACTCTTGTGAATTAAGAGACTCCTAGCAAAAGTCATAGGGATCTTTGGTCATGGTCAGTATTGATACCTCAGACAAATACACTTTTCTTGTGTAGCTCTTCCTTGGCAAATATCGGGAAAATAAAGATAAAATATTACGCAGTGAAGGAGAATGAAGGATTTCACAGTAGTGGCACTAATTGATAACTAAAGAGCTATTGTTTCATTCATTCATTCTCTTGGTTACTCTTTCAACAAGTCTGTATCTACCCCCTGGGATGTGCCGGGATCTGCATCAGGCATTATCTATATCAGGGTCAAAACAGGCAGACCTGGTTTTGCGCTAAGAGGTTACACTCTGGCAAAGGGAGACAGACAATACACTAGTAAATATGAAAACAGGAGCAAGACATAGTGGAAAACATTACAGAGGAAGGATTGAAGGTGATGGGCAGGAGGAGTGGTTAGGGTGAGTGGGTCAGAGGAGCCATCTCTGAGATCTCTGTTGAGCTGAATGCTGAGAAGGGGCTGTTTGAAGTTCATGGTTAAGGCAGAGCAAAGGGTGAACATAAGGCAGGGACCAGAAAGGCCCGTGTGGATGGAGCGTGGTGTGTGGGGTGATTCCAGTAGGAGACAAGTTTCCACTGGGCTCTTTGAATCATATTAAGAGTTGGAATTCCAGTCTTAAGCAGTGGAGAGTAGCTTAGGGCCATGTGAGGAGAGTGGCATGAGAGGTTTATGATTTTAGAAGATCCAGTCTACTGTTCTGAGAATGGTCTCCATGGGATAAAAATGGAAGTGAAGCAATCATCCAGGAGTTTCTTGCAGAACTGAGGGGGCAGTGGATGGAAGATGGCATGGATTAGGGAAAACGTCACACCAGAACATGGAGGATCCTTAAGGATTTGGGATACTTAGCTTTAAATAAATAACAATAGCCTGTAATCCCAACAGCTTGGGAGCTGAGGCAGGAGGATCAAGAGTTCAAGTCCAGCCTCAGTAACTTAGCAAGACCCTGTCTTCTAAATAAAATATAAAGAAGGGCTGGGGATGTGGCTCAGTGTTTAAGTGCCTCACTTCAATCCCCAGTAACCCCAAATCAATAAATCAATAACAATAAATGAAAAATTGCAGAATGCCAGAGTGAAATGAAACTTCCAGGGAAGAAGAGGGAGGATGTTTCTAGGCTAGATATCGAGATTTTGTTGCTGTCCTATGCCAATGCAGTTCAACCAGCTTCTGTTTGTCTACCACCTTTTCTCGGCCCCTGCAGAGGCCTTGCAAGGGCAACCTACCCCACTGTGGAGGTGACAGTCTCCAGCCTCCTGCATTTGCCTGTCCTCCAGAGACATCACTTGTCCAGCCCTCCTCTGTCATCCTTGATTCTGCAGCATTTATCCCCAGTGCCATGGCAATAAGAAGGATGGAGGATCATTAGATTATGTAGAGGGAAATAAGAGGGGGAGGGGATGGGGGCATAAAAAAAATGTTGGAATGAGACAGACATCATTACCCTACGTACATGTGTGATTAACAACGATATGAATGTACATCATGCACAACCATAGAAATGAAAATTTGTACCCCATATGTGTACAATGAATCAAAATGAAGTCTGTAAAAATAAAAAAAATTAATAAAAATATATATATTAAAAAAAAGAGGAAGGAGAGTCTCAGGGCAGCATCTTGGGATCTCTGCATCTGCTGCCAGGGACTGTCCACTGCTGGTAAGTGTATGTCCCGTACCCTGTGAGCTCTCTCCTTCCTTCACTTTCTGTCCACCTATCTACTGCTAATCAGACTCCATTCCTGGCTGATAATACCAGCTGGGGTGGTTGCATAATGGTTTCCTCATCCTAATCTCCAGAACCTGTGAATACTACTTCCCATGGCAAAAAGGACTTTGCAGATGTGGCTAAGGATCTTGAGATGATTCTGGTTTATTTGAGCTGGCCCTGTTTTCACAAATGTCCTCATAAGGAGGCAGAGGGAGATTTCAGACAGACACAGGAAGAGGAGGTGATGTGAGCAAGGAGGCAAAGATGGAGTGATGTGGCCACAAGCCAGGGAATGTCAGCAGCCACCAGAAGGTGGCAGAAGCAAGGAATGGATTTTCCTTTAGAACCTCCCAAGGAAGGCATGATCCTTACTGTTGTTTAGGTATGAGGTGTCCTCCAAAAGCCCATGCATGAGACAATGCAAGAAAGTTTAGAGGTGAAATGATTCGCTCATCAGTGCATTAATCCAACTGAATGGATTAACTGGTATGTTTTGTAGGCAGAGACTCTTTTGGTCAGAGTCTCAAGGAGGTAGGACTCTGGGGCATGCTTTTGGGATTTATATTTTGTCCCTGGAAAGTGAGAGCTGTCTCTCTGCTTCCTGATGGTCATGTCCTGAGCGGCTTTCCTCTGTCATGCTCTTCTGCCATGATGTTCTCCTGCCTCACGTTGGGACCAGAGAATGGAGCCTGCCATTTGTGGACGGAGACCAGTGAAACCATGAGCCCCCAAATAAACTCCTCCTCCTCTATGTTTTTCTTGTCAGGTCTTTTGGTCAGAGCAATGGAATAGCTGACCAAGACAGGCCTGCTGACACTTGGTGCTCTGTCCCAGCTGAACCCATAGCTGGAGTTTCCCCAAAAGATAGCAAGGGAGTTCCCGCAATGGAGTTAGTTCCCCTGAGTCTCTTGGCATGGGCCCAATTGGGATTTCAAAAAAAGGACTGAATACTAGGGTGATCCATGCAAAGCATTTATCATGGGAACTTACTTGAAAAGAGGGCTGTATTGTCCTCTCCAGACAGTGAAAGACAGGGGTGTCCTACTAACAAAGGGATGTCCGCTTGTGTGCCTGCCACAAGAGGATCCGGGTGTGGAGTTTATATGAAAGTTGGAGGAATTCGACTCAGGATGAGGCCATTTTCCTTCAGTGTTTTTGAGAACTGCAAAACCTTTATCAGTGTCCGGGAATGTTCAAGCCCTGGCTTCAGTTCAATCCTGCAGGGAAAAGCTGCAGCTGACTGGGTCACAAAGTGGTCAAGGTTCTCTGTGTTGCTGGGTCAGGACACAGAAAAAAAGTGCAGGTGTAGAGAGCCTGCACCTAAATTTCAGCCCAGTGATAGTGGTTTTGTATTTCTGTTCTCCAGAACTATGAGATAACAAAGTTCTGTTATTTTACGCCACCGAGTTTGTGGCAATGTGTCACAGCAGTGGTAGGAAATGAACATACCCGCCAACTCTAATCTTATTGCCCGTTCTATGACACCGTGTGTCAGGCACCATGCTTAGAACTCTACAAAGATGAATTCATTTAGCTCTTAAAATGTTCTGTGAAGCTGACACACTCACCCCCTTTTATTGATGAGGAAGCTGAGCTCTAGAGAGGTGAAGTGATTTTTGCTTGAAGACACACATCTGGTAAGTGGAGATGGCTGTAGAGCAGATGGTCGTCACACTGTGTGGTCCAGCTAGGAGACCCCAGATCTGACAGAGGAGGAAACAGGGACTAGGCAAGGCCTTGAGACCATGTGTCTGTGTGGTCCCCAGGCCTCTTGCCAGTGGCCCTCCACCCTCCCTGAAAGCTCAAGGTCTGACCCTCAACCCCATCCTCTCAGCATCCAGGTGACTCCCAGCCTCTCACCTGCCAAGGTTCTGCTCTGTCAGCCTACCCTATTATCAGATCCCAGATTTTGTGATCTTCCCTCCCTCCCTCCCTCCCTGTCTCTAAACAATTTACTGTATCCTTTGGCTTTTATGGTTTCCATGAATGTTTATAAGGATCTGGATTTGATTGTAAAACAGAATTAAGAGCTTGGAAGGAGGACTGTGCCTCTCTTCCTGGACTCCTGGAAAGGTTGTCTGATTTCCCTCACTCCCTGATCTCCTTCTCCATCTGCTGTCTGTGCAGAGTCCACCTTCAGACCAGGAAGGGGTCTGCACCCTGCGCCTCCATCCCCTAAACAGACACAGCTTCCAGGCCAGATCACCAAGTCACTTTCAGAGGCTCCCACTGTGCTTAGAAAAGGGCAGGAAGCAGCTAGTTGTTTTCCCGGGCTGCCTGCCAGGGTGGACTTTGACAATGGAGGACAGGTAGCAGAGTTTCTGGACGTGGAAGAGTCCTTGAATGGTGGTGGATTGTTTGCCATCAGGTGCTGGTTAAACCTGCGCAAGGTGAGCCAAAGGGGGGGAGGGGGAGGGGCAAACAGGCTGCTCTGCTTTCCTTTGCCTAGGCCCAGCCTGCTCTCTCTTCTCTCATTGCCTCCTCTGTCACATAGGTGACTCATTTTCCCCCAGAAGTTGTGGCATTGTTGGAGTGACCAGGGTTTCTGTGGGGTTTGCAGAATCTCAAGGAACTTTAGATAGACTGCTCATATTCTCTCCCTCTCTCTCTCTCTCTCTCCCTTTGGTACTGGGGAATGAACTTAGGGGGGCTTAACCACTGATGCACATCCTCAGCCCCTTTTTAGTATTTTATTTAGAGACAGAGTCTCACTGAGTTGCTTAGGGCCTCATTAAGTTGCTGAGGTTGGCTTTGAACTTGTGATCCTCCTGACTCAACCTCCCGAGCTGCTGGGATCACAGGTATGCGCCACCACGCCCAGCAGACTGCTCATTCTCAAGAGGTGTGGGGAAGGGATCTGAAACTCCAGCATGTCTGGGTGTGTCGGGAGGGGGAGGTCGCCATACCTGTAATTCAAAACGGCTTGGAAACTTTCCAGGAGAGGGGAAAGCCCTGGTTTTCTTAATGCCAACTACAAAGTTTGGGTTTATCAGAAGCGGGAATTGGTTAAAAATAGATTGTGAAACAGTGGTGCAATTAACACAATAAGACTGGCTTGCAGACAAGTTTAGATGAACTAAGTTCCTCTTCCCATGGAGTCATGCTCCCTTGGCCCTCTGCACCGACGGAGGGAATTCAGACTCCAGAGTGAGCTGTCCTGATTATTACCAAGGCAAGGTGGGAGGGGAGCTTGCAGAAGGAGTTTCAGTTTGGGAGGTTCAGGAGAGGGGTTTACATTTTTATTCCCTTGGGCCGTTGCTATGCCACAAACCAAAGCCACAGTGAGTTAGCACCTAGAAGCTCTCTTTAGAAGTATTTGCATTTATAAAAATAAAAGCCTCATATCTCAGTTAGGGGCTGTCAGATGTGCATGAAAACCCCCAAACCAGAGGCTTAAATGCATAGAAATTCATTTTTCTTGTGTAACAGGAAGGAAATTAGGAGCTCCAGGCTAGTGCGGTTGCTCGGAACCATCATCCACAACCTGAGCTCCCTCTAGTCTTCTGCTCCGCCATCCCTAGATTTTAGCTTTTGCTTCATGGTCTGGAACAGAAAAACAGAAGGTAGGGAGGACAGAGAGCAAGAGACGGGTGAGATCTGGGTCTGTCCCCTCCTCTAATCAAGATTATTGCTCTGGAGGTTTGACCCTGGGGATGGTAATTTATCACTGAGCCACATCCTCAGCCCTTTTTGTTTTTTATTTTGGGACAGTGTCTTGCTAAGTTGCTGAGACTGACCTCAAACTTGTAATCCTCCTCCCTTAACCTCCTTAGTCACTGGGATTGCCGGCTTGCACCAGCAAGATTATTACTTTTCTAGAAGCCCCACTCAGCAGACTTCTGCTGGCTCCTCCCTGGCCAGCACGGTGTCTCACGACATCTCCTGGATATAAGAGAGTCTGGGAAAGTGAATTCTCACTGCTTCCTTTCCCAGCTTGACAAAATTTGACAAAGTTTGGTTACTAAGAAAAAAGAGGAAAGTACCAAAATCATACAAATCTTGAACAGAAATCTGAGAAGTGAAAATACTTCTAAGACTAAAATAGGTCTGGTGGTCATAAAAGGGTGTGAGATTTTAGAGAGAGCTTTTAGGAACCATTATTATTAATGTGTAACACACATACAAGAAAGTGCACTGACCTCAGTGATACAGCTGGGTGAATGTCACCACATCTGTGCCATCTGGTAACTACCATAGAGATAAAGCCCACTTTCAGCTTCCTAGGGGCCCTTTATGTCCCTCTCAGTGAGCAAACCATCCGCCCCCAAGATTCCAACTGCAGCCACCTAGAGAGGGAAACAAATTATAGGTGGACGGCAACAAAGGGGAAGAATAAGACTAAATTCATGTGACCCTGAGATATTGCTGCTCTTCCCTACCCTTTAAATTATTCAAATTCTCTTTGAATATCCTCCTTCTATAATGTCATCAAAAACTGACTGTGGAAATGTTAGCTTGCTCTACTATTCTCTCGGGCTAACACAAACCTCCAACAAGGAAGAACTGGATTCTCTTAAAGAAGAACTCCAAGTAACATAATGCAAAAGTGATAGAATTTTATTTTTCAGTCATATAGAAACCATCTAGATGTGTAGTATAGGGCAGCCCAGACTTTGGCAGCCTCAGGAAGATTTCAGAGACTCATCTTCCTTCTAGCTCTTTGCTCTATAAATTCTAGAATGGCCTTGTCCTCATGGTAAGCCCAATGTGGAAGCTGGAGCTCCAGTCATCACATCTGTGTTCCTGGCAGCAGAATGGAGGAAGTAAAGAAGAAACACTCACTTCTTCTCAATTTAAGAGATTTCTCAGAAGTGCCTCTTTTGTTAATAACTCATTGGAAAGAAGAAAGGCAAAAGGCTGGATACAGGGTGTTGTTAAAATTCAGATTTTTTTTTTTTTTAATAAGTAGGAAACTGATAGTCTCTTCCAAAGTACACTTTTGCAACTTTGGCAGATAAAGCTCTGCTCCTCCAACTCTGCAGCCTTTCCATTGCACCAAGAGCCTGCTGTTTCCCTATGGCCAGCTTACACCACCTTCTCAGGGTAAAACCTCATCAGATGGGACACAAATTGCCACCCAGGGTGGAATAACCACCCACTACTGTGTGGCTCTCCGGGCCCCAACTGAGGTTGGGTGAGCATGGTTCCAGTCAAGTTCCAATAGCAGCAGCCAGTTTTATCTCTGAGACACAAAATGAGATGTAAGCATCTAATCTATAATGAGGCAGATTTTAGATTATTCTTATCTGCCATTTTCTTTGACACAAACACCATTTCTTTTCCAACGTGAGAACTCAATCAACCACAGCACTGTGGAACTGGAGCCAGGAGGCTGGCTGCCAAAGCTGCAGCCGCTCCAGGTGCTGGGGTGCGTGTGGACCTGCTGTGACCTGGAAAGACACCCTGCTGCTTCCCACAGAACTGATCCAGCCGGGAGCTGCGGGCCACAGAGGAGGCAAGACCAGGCCGGGGCATCAGAAGCAGGCCAGGGCCTCCAGGTGCCTTAAAAGGGTGAAGCGGCGGGTCTGGCAATGTTCAGTTGAAGGATGTGGATGAGGCTGCCAAACTTGTCAGGGACAAAGAGAAACATGGAATCCAGTGAGGCTTTCTGGGAACGTTCTGCCTGAGTTGAGAAAAATTAGGTTAAGTTAATTTCTTGATTTGATGTGTCTTCTCCGCAGGATTTGTCTACTGAAGATCTCCCACTTGCCTCTTCCAAACACCTGTTAGTGATTGTTTTCTCGTTTCCTGATTGAATGATCAGTGAAGTTCCTTGACCAGGATAGATTCTACTCCTCAACCTGTGTCTCTCTGACACCTGTCTGAGTCCCCACTTCCCCTGATTCCTCTTCTGGCCACCTCTTCTTTCCCTGCACCAGAAGAGAAAGCTTCCAACCACACAGAGATGAGGCCACAGCAGACACGACGGTCTGCCGGCTGCACCAAGCAGAATCGTATCTTGTTCTCAAAGACCCCTGGGGACAGAGGGACAGAGGTAAGATTATTCTACACAACCTTTGACAACCTCAGATGACAGCAGGTACAGAGAGTGTCTCCAGTCCTGAGGTCGCAGCCCAGATCTCAGGCCTGGCCCCGCTGGCTCTGAGGCAGCTTAGCCAGCAACACAGGCCTATAGCAAAGCCGCTTGAGCCTTGGAACAGAGAAGGTCAGGTGGGACCCCAAGCATAGGAGGAGGGTGGTCCATGTCAGGACGGTGACTCTGGTTGCTGTGCTGTTCCCAGTCTGCCCAGTGCTGTGAGCCCTCCTTGTCCCTCCACGTGGCATGCTGGGATACTCACAGTGGCAGTGACCTTGTAACAGCCTACCAGTACCACCCATTTCTTTGTTCACTTAAACTCATAAAACCTGGTCCTTTCCATGTGGCCAGGAACCATAGACTTGCTCATTCTGGTTGCCCAGGGACTACTGAGTTAGAGGACAGCCGAGCAGGGACAAGTCTGGCCTGGGAAGAGGTGGACTGATCCACATGGTGCTCCTCTGGCTGTTTGTCCTACCACCCTCTTTCCTCCAGGCTACCCTGTCCTCCGACATAGGCCACTTTCTAGATTGGTCTAGATAAGTCTTTGACTCTCATGACTAACTACACTTGCATGATTTCACTTTTATTATTTCTATAGGTGTCCATGATGCTCTGGATCTGAGTGAATGCCACAAACTTCCTGTCCAGGAAATGCTGGGGACAGATTTGTCACTTTTCACCTTGAGTTCTGCCCTGCCTGCTTTCCTACCCAGTCCTGTCTACACAGCAGGGACTGCAGGCCACGAACATTAACACGGCTTCTGGAGCAGAAGTCTAGTCCCAGTGGTTCCCATGACCTTAGGCCCCTGCTATTCCCTCCTTCCCACCCTGGTCACCTAGGGTGTGTCCCCATCCTGTTCTTGTCCAGGTGGTGAGCCTGGGTAAGCAGGAAGAGGGCCAGGCGTGGGAGTGCCACACAGGCCCAGTGCTGGCCTCACCTCCTTCCCCTTTATAAGCCTCTTATCTGATAAGCTACGAGAAACCGAGAAACTGCAGGCTTCCTCGACTCACTCCGGCCCTGCCTGGTGTGCGCATCTTCCTGCGGTTCCTGGAACCATGCCAAAGACAGACTCCATGCCGGTCTGTGGAGTAGTAAGAAGCATTCCTACAGGACGTGGTTGGGTTCCCAGCTCTGGTCTGTGCAGCTCCTGTCAGAGTAGAGGGTGGTGGAGGCGTGTGGAGAGACGGGGTGGGACCGTGTGGAGTAAAAACTATGAAAAAGCATGATTAATATAATTTTTGTGTGTGTGTGCGGTGCTGGGGATTGAACCCAGGGCCTTGTGCTTGCAAGGCAGGCACTCTACCCACTGAGCTACATCCCCAGTCCTAATTAATATAATTTTATATTTGCAAAACAAAAGCAGAAACAGCTGTTTTCATGATACAAACCACTGAACATGAGCTTTGGGTTTATTTTTACTTAAAGGTTGAGAGTCCCCAGGAGGCAGGTTGGCATCCCGAGCCCAACTCAGAAGAAATTATTTCTGTCTCCTGAAATCATTTAGGCTCAGCTCCAAGCTTATTCTGTACTTCCATCCCAGTTCGCCCTCCGCAGTCACTAGAACCATCCAGAACCCATGTGGGAATGGGTGTGGGAGTCACACACACCTGCTCTGGGGCCACATCTCCGTTCCCATCCCATTGCTAGCTCTGTGTTTCTTGGCAAGTTACCCAGCCTCTGGTTTATCCTCTAAACTTGTACTTTCAGAGGTTAAGAGCACAGACTCAGGCGTGGAGTCCTGACTCTGCTTCTGTTAGCTGTGCCACCTTGGGCTGGGCTCCTCGCCTTCTCTGGGTTCTAGTTTCTCATTAGTAGAATGAGAATAACAATCAGAGTGCACCTGCTTTGTAAGGTTGCTTTTGGGATTGAAACGAAGACAGATGTTTGTGCATCTGGGTGTCTGCGTGTATGCACACACAACCCTATGCATGCATATGAGTACAAATGTGTGCATGTAGCCCTATGCCTGGTACATAGCAAGGGGGATGGATTCCAGCATACCTTACCCCCGCAGGTACCCAAATCCACAAGTCCCTTATATAAAATGGTATAGTATTTGCATATAATGTATGCACATCTTCCTGTATACTTTAAATCATCTGAAGATTACTTATGATATCTAATGCAATATATTGCTTCATAAAAACTTGTTATACTATATTGTTTAGGGACTAAGGACAAGGAAAAAGAGATCGGCACATATTCAGTACAGACACAGACTTTTTTTCCCTCTTATTTTTGGTCTGTGATTGGTTGAATCTGTGGATGTGGAACCCACAGATACAGAGGGCTGATTGTACTTAAAAGCACTGGCTGGCCAGGTACAGTAGCACATGCCTGTAATCCCAGCAATTTGGGAGGCCCAGGCAGAAGGATAGCAAGTTCGAGGACAGCCTCAGCAATTTGGTGAGGCCCTAAGCAGATTAGTGAAAATTTATCTCAAAATAAAAAATAAAAGGGCGGGGGATATGGCTCAGTGGTAGAGCACCCCTGGGTTAAATTTCTAGTACAAAAAAAATAAAGCACTGATTGTTACTCTTATAAATACTTTGTTTTTGTTTAGGGGAAGGCTGAATTTTATGTGAGAAAAATAAATGAAAATGAGTCAAAAATAGTTTTGAAATATTAAGTAGAGCATAATTCAGGTGATACACAAATTGGTTAAAAATTGCGATACTTGATATTTGGTAACTGAAGTGAAATGCTAGACTAGATCACAGCATCTTATCCTCTACGTCACATCTCATTGATTCCTACTGTGCTTTTTTTGATCTTTCCTTGATACCACTTTAATTTATTGAATTTTTTTATCAGGTACTTCATGGAATACTAGCTGCTTAAGTCCCTGTTGAATTCATCCCCTAGACTTCTCATCCTTTCTACTATTCTACCTGAAGAATTATTCATGGGTGGATTCCAAAGTCTCATGACCCTTCTCCCCTACAGAAGTGGGGAAGATACCTCCTTATGCATAAATCAGAGGTTCTCAAAATGTGGTCGCTGGACCAGCAGTGTTGGCATCTACTAGAAACTTACAGGAAATGCCAGTCCTTGTCCCTTCCCTGGACCTGCTGAATAAGAAACTTTGGAGACAGAGCCCAGCCATTTGTGATATAACCAGTCCTTTGGAGATTTGGTGCATGGTATGGTTTGAGAACCACTGGCATGGAGGTAGAGTAGGTCAGGTGGTTGGTGACAGCTGACTTTATGTGTCAATTCAAGTGTGCTAAGGGATGCCCAGATACCTGGCAAATCGTTATTTCTGGGTGTGCCTGTGAGGATGTTTCTGGAAGAGACTCATATTTGAATCAGGGGACTAAATAAAGATCACCCTCGCCAATGTGAGCAGGTACCATCCAATCTACTGAGGCCCCGAATTGAACAAGAAGGTGTAGGAAGGGTGAATTTGCTCTCTGAGTTGGAACGTGTCTTTCCCCGCCTAGGACATTTCCTGCCTTGGTTCTCAGGCCTTCAGACTTGGACTGAATTACATTACTGACTTCCTGGGTCACCAACTTGCTTCTCAGTCTCTGTAATCCACATATTATTGCAGAATTTACAATAAATCTCAAAATCTCTCTATCTCTGTGTATAGATATAGATCAATGCATGCATGCACATGTAAGTCCTGTTGGTTCAGTTTCTCTGGAGAGTCCTGACTAATACTTAGCTGTTTGGGAGTTGTTCAAGGTCACAGTTCTGTTCTGGACCCTTGGAACTCCAAGGCCTGGTTGTGAATATAGGGGCCAGAGGCAGGAGGTGAGCCACATGACCACTCTGAATGCCTTTTGACCTGAGGTCCCTCCTGAACCTTCCAAAGGACATTCATTGTGCCAGGTGGTGGGAAGCTCGCCTGGATCCCCAGGTGGGCTCTGCGTGTATCAGCTGTGAGGTCTTGTGGGGGGTGTGCTTTACTTCCCTGGGCTTTGATGTAGACTGTAGCTCTCTATAAATAGAACAGGTATGTTTGGGAGAATAAATGAGGTAACATGTTAAACTGATAACAACAGATACTACACTTGATCTTAGCCAAAAGGCTGAGAAGGGATTAAATGAAGTAACATATGAAAACACCTTACAAAACTGCAAAGATACTCCTCTATTATAAATTGTAGTCAGATAAATAGACTCTTAACAGGAGCCATCCTCAGCCTCTTTCCAGTGGCCACACAAGGGACCGATTATGTTCCCAGGCTGGACAGACTCCCAAGCCTCCCAGCCGCAGTGTCTCCCATTCCACTCCCGATCCAGAGACAGAATGCTGACTGACTGCCTCTGAGTCAGACTGAAGATATGTCCGCCCGCCTGGTGGCTGTGACCTTGGCGGTTCCTTGTGCCCCATCCCTGGCCCAGTTTAGCACCCCCCAGTCTCCCCACAACCAGTACCTCTCATGCTACTCTCTTTCTGTAATCCTGTACCTCCCAGGTTCTGCCTGTGCTTTGGGATTGAACTCTTAATTGTCTCCTGATTCCTTCTATTTCCTGCCACCAAGAATTCTCTAGAGCAAAAGCTCTCTCCTGGGACCCGACTTGATTCTCAGTTTTCACTTCCTTCATGAAGTGGCGGAGTTGGAGCTGCCACCTCCTCCGGCTCCGGGATGGGCTTCCACACAGAAGGCCCATAGCTGGTTATTCTCAGGAGAGAACCTGAAAACTCTTAGCTCTTCCCCAGAACTGATCCTTTGAGTCTGAAGTGTTGATTCCTCAATGGAGACCTTGGATGGTTTCCTGCGGTTCTTTGGCTTCCAAGTTTTGTTGCCTGGAGAGGGCTCTCCAAGGGCTGTGTAGGGTGTAGGTCAAGGGCGTGAATGGGAGCCATGCTGCCTGGTCCAAACCTCTAGGGACCCCTCAACTGGGTGGGAGGGGGCCAGTCACTTAGCCTCCTGTTCATTCCCTGTGAAAGGGAAGTAATGACAGAGGACAGAACCTGGCTTGCAGGGTTTAGTGGAGATTGAGGGTTGATACCCTTAAAGTTCTAGGATCTGGGACATAACCTGGGCCTGAGTCTGTGGATTATCCTGGACTCCTTGACGTCCTGGGTGATCCAGTGGTTTGCTTTTATTTACTTGCTCCTCTTCTGAGTCTCAGCTAGTTTGCATTCCCACTTTGTGTTTCAGCTGGAGACCATGGGACCAGGTGGAGATCAGGCCTGGAATAGGTCGACTCGTCCCTGGGTGCTCCGCTGTGGTTCCAGAGCAACGGAGATGTGGGCCCGCCTCCCGCCTTTCCCGGTGTACCTGTCCTGCCTCTGGCCGCTTCTCCTCTCCTGAACAGATGAACCTCTGAGGGCCTGCCATGTCTTCTAAGGCATCTCCAGCCACCCCAGCACACCGGGCTGGCTCGTTTCCCTCTGTGTCCTGTGGTAGCCTGACTTACCCCTGACTCTGGGGCTGCCTTTCGGTCCTCATTCCTGTGACTCCTTCCTTGGCCACTCCCTCCTGCTTCCTCCTCATAGTGCTCTCTGGTCTCCAGAAGAATCTGAAACTGTTTTACTTATTTCTTTCTCTCTCTCTCTCTCTTTTTTTTTTTTTTTTTGCGATGCTGGGGATTGAACCCAGGGCTTTGTGCTTGTGAGGCAAGCACTCTACCAACTGAGCTATATCCCCAGCCCGGCTTATTTCCCTTTTGATTGTCAACAGTTCCTGGTGACAGGGAGAGCAGGTTTCTCCTCAGGTCACAGACCTGGTTTTCTGTTGCTCCAGTAAAGACCTTTTGACTATGCCTAACAATAAAAAATGCACACGTAAATATGTTTTCAGGTTAAACCAACAGATCATTTTTATTTGCTGTCTCATACCCTCTTGGCCCAGAAACAGGGAGGAGGAAGCCACTTACATATCAAAATGACTGTTAACTCTCTTGGGCCTCTTAGAGTTTGAGTATTTAAAGTGCTTTTTAAATTTATTTCTGCCATGTAATTTATTTACTTTATTTTCTCCCACATTTTTTTCTTGGTGCATTATAGTTGTACATACAGATGAGATTTGTTGTTATGTTGTACCCAAAGAAAATAAAATCATCCAAGCCGATCATGTAAAGCCAAAAGAAGCCTTTATTTTTTAAGCTGGCCAGCGACAATCGCCCTTACGCCTAAAAGCGGGGTTGGGGGTTGAGGGAGATCATGCACCAGTTCTTTTGTTGCCAACTTTTATAGGGCTTGGGAAGGGATTAGGGTGGGGCTACAGGGAGGGGATCTGGGATTGGGGTGGGCTATAGGGAAGGGACTTGGGATTGGGGTGGGGCTCACTTTCCCCATCGGGATGGAGAATCTCCCTGGGGAGCACCAACATTTTCATCTGTTTTCTGTTGCTATAACAGTTACATATTCGTGCATGCACACAATACACAATATAACATTATGATTTGGCCAATATCACTCTCCAGCACTCTCCTCTCCCTCCCCAGCTCCTCCCACCCCTTGGTCTCTTTCCTCTATTGATCTCCCTTTGATTTTCATGAGATCCACCCCACCTTTCTTTCTTTCTTTTTTTTTTTTTTGGAGGGACAGATTCTTTATTTCAAAAAAGACACTTGTCCATATTCAGTGTCAAAACAGTTGCACTATTGGTTTCTTTCTCCCAACTGGCCCCAAAGAGACCACAACAAAGGAGAGTACATTTTAAGCCAATAAGCTGCAGGACATACACCTAACAGACCTCACAGAAACCTCATCTAAAAGTGGGGATTGGGTTGAGAAAGAAACTTTGAAAGATCAGCACACTGCCCGCCCAGACTGTAGGACTCTCACAGCCAGATGGGGTGGCCAGGTACCCCAACCCCAAAGATGCAAAGTTTCAAAATAATATAAAACTTAAAAAGTTTTGTACATAAGCTATTCAAGATTCTCCAGCACTGACTGATACAAAGCACAATGAGATGGCACTTTTAGATACAGCAGCTTCAGATCCAGAAAAGGGTGATGAGATGAGTTTCATATGGCTAAATCAGTGGCAAAAATATAATTTTCTTTCTTTTTTTTTCAAGGAGGCAGGAGAGCAATTAAGTGGTCACCTCAAGATTAAGAGCCCATGATCCATTCTGTGAACACTTGGAAGGGGATAGAGATGGGAGAAAAATGTGGTCTCAGGGCTAAGGATATGGCTCAATGGTAGAGCATTTGAGGAACATGCAAGAGGCCCTGGGTTCAGTCCCCAGCACCACAAAAACAAAAGGTCTCAGAGGTCTCACCATCTTAATTTGGTCATTTCTGATAGAAAAAAGAAGTTAAAAATAAGAATAAAATTGTCTAAAGATACCTTAAAGCTAAAAACAAACAAAACCTGAATAGCATGGTTTCTGGTTTTTGGCTAACTCCTCTTGGAATCGCCTTTCTGATTTGGCTGATACTTTGCACAGAGCAATGAGGTTTCCCACAGTAGAGTCTTTCCCTGGGCTCTGTTTGGCTTTCAGTAAGGCAGGCCCATTCCTCTTTCCTCCTCTACAGAGAGGGCAATAGGGATTAGGCTGGAAAGTTACCTTCCAAAAGTGAGAAGGGAATCAGATTGCTGCTTCAGAGCTATGAAATTATTTGGAATGTTTTACAAATGGTTACTGAAACAACAAAAAGTAACTACAAAATGTGTACATCACAACATGCCTTTAAAGACACTGCATTGTGCTCACATTCCCTTAAATGTTGTTCCCAAAGGTGCTCAGCCTCTAGCCCAGCTGGAATCTCTGGGAAGAGGCAGAGACAGTTTGGTGAAAAAGACAAGGGGGTGGGGGTCAGAAGGGGTGTTGAAAGGAGAAAGCAGCCTTCCAGTTAAAGATCAGCCCTCAGTTTCAAGGTCAGCTTCGGGCTGGCTGGCCTCAGGCGTAGTCAGGGTCAGAGGGAGGAGCAGCAGCAGGGCGGGACTGGGGAGCTCTACATCTCCTGCTGGAGTCTGGTCCAGCATCCTTTGTGTACAGAGGTGCTCCTCTTTGGTGCATTTCAGCTTATCTTCCAAATCATCAATTGCCTTTTCCAGTTTGGCTACTGACCTCTCGGCAAACTCAGCACGGCTCTCTGCCTCCTTGAGTTTATCAGTAAGAATCTTTCTTTCTTCCTCATATTTGTCTTCTTTTCTTCAGCAGCATTCAGACACTTTGGGTTCTGGTCCATCAGTCTGATCTGCTCATCCATCTCTCAGCAACGGGACTCTGCCAGCTCAGCTCGTTCCTCTGTGCATTCCAAGTCTCCTTCAATAATCACTAACTTACGAGCCACTTCTTCATACTTCCTATCTGCTTCTTCTGCAATGTGCTTAGCTTCTTTGAGTTGGATTTCCTGGAATTCCATCTTTTCTTCATCTTTTAGGGCCTGGTTTTCAATAACCTTCATACCTCTCTCACTCTCATCGGCAGCTTTCTCTGCTTCCTCCAGCTTTTGCAGGGCAGTAGCTAGGCGCTCCTGAGCACGGTCCAGCTCCTCTTCAACCAGTTGGATCCTTCGGTTCAAGGAGGCGCCCTCAGCCTCAGCCTGTTCCCGGGCCGCCTTTCTCCCTCAAGGCTCAGCGCTCTCCTCAGCATCATCAGCTTGTTGCTGCAGAACCTGGACCTTGCGCTTCACCGCCTCGACGGTGGTGATTCCGGCCATGGTGCCCACCCAGCCGCTCCTCAATATCTGCCTTCTGCCTTCTCTGCTCAGCGTTGCAGCCGCTTTTCCCCACCTTTCTTTTTGAAGGGGACGAGGCTGCAGCCATTTCTCCTCTGATTCTGCCCCCCGCCACCATTTTACAACCTAGATTGTTACTGACTGTGAACAATCAATTGATATAACTCTCTACCTTCCTAGATTGTTAGCCCACGATCTTCCACTACTTAATAGCTCCCCTGCCATTTGCACCCTCCCCCCACCTGTCTCTCTTCCCTTTAAGGGCAGATACTCTGCTGCTCATCTGCTTAATGAAATCTCTTGTGTGAGTTCTGCATCCAGAGTGGTTTTCTGGGTGCTTTCACTTTTCCCTTTTCCTCTCCAGCTTCCTCATATGAGAGAAAACATATGGCCCTTGACCTTCTGAGTTTGACTTACTTCCCTTAACATAATGGGCTCTAGTTTCACCCATTTTCCTGCAAACGCCATAATTTCATTTTTTCTTTATGGCTGAATGAAACTCCATTGTGTATGTATCACATTTTCTTTATCCTCTCATCCATTAATGGGCACCTAGGCTGGTTCCATAGTTTGGCTATTGTGAATTGTGCTGCTATAAACCTGGGTGTGCACATACCTGTAGTAAGATGACTTTAATTCTTCCAGGTAAATACCGAGGAGTGGTTATAGCAGGGTCATACTGTGGTGCCATGTCTAGTCTTTTGAGGAGTCTCCATACTGATTTCCGTGGTGGTTGTGCGAGTTTACAGTCCCACCAACAGTGTCAAAGTGTTCCTTTTTCTGCTGTCCTCTCTGGCATTTATTATTATTTGTATTCTTGATGACTGCCATTCTGACTAGTGAGAGCTGACATCTCAGTGTAGTTTTGATTAGCATTTCCCTGATTGCTAATGATGTTAAACATTTTTTCATGCACTTGTTGGCCATCTGTATTTGGTCTTTTGAGAAGTGTTTAATTCATTTGCCCATTTATTAATTGGATTATTTGATTTTTTTAGCATAAAGCTTTTTGAACTCTATATATTCTAGATATTAATCCTCTGTCAGAAGAGTAGCCAGCAAAGACTTTCTCCCATTCTGTGGGTTCTCTCTTCACATCCCAAATTGTTTCCTTGGCTGTGCAAAAGCTTTTTAATTTGATGCTATCCCATTGATTAACTCTTGGCATGATTTCCTGAGCTTTAGGGGTCCTATTGAGAAAGTTGTTTCCTATGCCCCATATGAGGGGGTGTTGACCTGTCTAACATCTTTCTTATTCCCAGCACCCCAAACACCAGACCGGAAGGGGTATGACCAGCTCTCCTCCAGCTCTGAATCCTCGTGGAACTCAACTTGCATGAGAGCTGAAGTGTTTCTGAGCACCTTAATTGACATCTGTCATGGAGCAGGTACTCCATAAACCCAGTCCGTGTTGGAAGGAATGACAGGCAAAGAAGGATGCAGGCAGGGGTCCTGCACAGGGAAACGTCCTTGCCTCCCTGCAATGAGTCTTTGGGAGACGTAGCATAGTGGTTTAGAGCATAGGGAACTTTTAACTCAGTGCCATGACACTTGTGTTCGTGGGCTTATGCTCTGCAGGACTCAAGCAGCAGCTCAGCCCACTCAGTTCCCTCCAGGATCCTGGCATTAAGGTCCTCAGTGTTCCTTGCCCCACACCAAGTTGCTGTGGGACAACGTTGTTATAGAAATGGAGACTGGTGGATTCCTTTACTGTGGAACAGGACCAGCATGCTGCCGAATCCTAGGGGCAAGACGCGGCCAGACAGAGCAGCTCATCTCCCACAGAACAAGCCCGTCCCTGCGTCAGACTCCAGCCAGGAGGACCTGGCCAGGAGAACACAGACCGCCAGTCACAGCAGGAGTGGGCTGCCACCTGACCATCCTGAAGAGCGGCAGTGGCTGCGTCGGGGGTCCAGGGTGGAGCAGGGCAGGGCTGCATTCTTCCTTGGAGGATGCACATGACCAAGAGGCGGCAGAAGGGCTGAAGGTACAGACAGGAGGTAGGTCCCAGTGAAGATCTTTCCTGCCTTCTGATTTCAGCCTTCCCTTCATACAAGGCTCCCCTCTTGCTTGGCTAAGCAGAAAAGGAATTTTGTGCTTGAAGACTATTAGCTAGCCCATGGGCTCTCCAGGACAGCCAGAGAAGCAGGATTAGAGGGGATGCCTGGAGACACACTGCCCCAAGGAGAGTCCGCGGCTCACACCTGGGGTACTGCCGCTGCACACCTGGTACCTCTCCCCTGCCACACTGAACCTGGCTGAGCTGCCCCCACCCCAGACAGCTCCCTGGTTTCCTGGCAGAGCTTTGTAGCATGGCTCCACTTGGGCATGCGACTCGATGGCACCTGTCACAGCCTGTGTCCTAGACATGAGGGGACTCTGGGAAAGCAAGTCATCATCTACTGCTCCTACCCAGGGGAGGCAGACTCACAGCAGGTTGTCCATAGGGGCCAGGTGGATAAATAGAAGGACGTAAGTTCCTGAAAGAAGAGATAGAGTCCAGAACCTTCCCAGAACCCAGTCCACCAGCCTCGCCCCATCATTTTCATTCCATTTTCTGCTCCCTCAGTGCCCTTGTGAGTGCCTCCCCCAGGGAGGATGGCCTTTCCTCTGCACTGCTGTCCTGGAGTCATACTGGCTACTGTCTTTTGGGGGGCTACCAGAAATTGAACTCAGGGGCACTTGGCCACTGAGCCACATCCCCAGCCCTATTTTGTATTTTATTTAGAGACAGGGTCTCACTGAGTTGCTTAGTGCTTTGCTTTTGCTGAGGCTGGCTTTGAACTCATGATCCTCCTGCCTCAACCTCCTGAGCCACAGGGATTATAGGCATGCACCACATCAGGACCAACATTTTCTAGTTTCCATTCATCACTTCCCTCTGACACATGTGCCCTTTCTTTATAAATGCTGGAATTGGGAAAGAAACCCCCCTCTGATGGATTTACTTGTATCATGTTACCTTTATGCTTCTCTGATCGTGATCATCTGAACTTGGTCAAGGCAGGCATGGTCCAGGGGGGAGACACTTGCTTCTTTGGAGGTCCTCTGCCGGCTTCTCCCCACCACAGTCCATACATATGTGTGGCACAGGTTCAAATCCACTGGGTGACTTCAGGGGTCTCAGGCCTTTCCTGACGCAGGTAAGGCAGGCCCGGCACTTTCCCTCCTCCTCATTACTTCACGTTGCCTGCCAGCCCGGGGTTAGGAGGGGAGCCAGTGGGAAGGCTGCCATGGCAGCCCTGAAGAGCCCCCTTTCAGAAGGAGCTCAATGTACGCCATCACTTCACGCAGCACCTTGACATCTTCTACTGGAAGTGCAAACACACCCTCCCTACCACCCAGTAGAAGGGCTGCCCCACATACGGACAAAGAGGCCCACCCGGGATGCCCACAGCAGCCTTGTTATGCTGGTGCAAATGGGAAATTATCTTAGATGTCTATCAATGGTAGAATGAAAAACATATGATTTGGTATAGTAATATGATGGACTATGACAGCAGACAGAAGAAATGAATGAGACCTGTTGATATCAAAGACACATTTGGGGTAGAAAATTGCTCATTATAGAATGACTTGTACTGTATGGTATTTATGGATAAATAATACCAAACAGTGTTTCTGGACTCAAGTGCAAAGTACATTTTTAACACATGGACAGGAAGGATGCATTTATGTCCCACAATAATGTCTCTGTTAAAGCAGGTGGAAATGCAGCAAGGAAGCAGCACAGTGGGGCGTCAATCCTGGAAATCTGAAGGACTGGGGCTAAATGTTACTACGATTCATTGTGCATGATGAGCATGCTCGTGGGTTATGTTTTTATGTTTCCATCCTTAAATCTTTTGGTTCTGGGGAAGTCTTTTGGAGGCAGAGTCTCACTGTGTTGCCTGTGTTGCTCAGGCTGGCCTTGGACTTGTGATTCTTCTGTCTGGGTCCCCTGAATAGGTGGGACTACAGGTGCATGCCACTGCACCCAGCTCAGATGTAAATTCTTAATTTGGATTTTAAAAATAATGAGGAAAGCCTGGCTGCAACCGTGCTGGTTTGTGTAATGATTTCTCTTTTGGTTGGAAATAGCTGAAAAATCAAACTGCCTTAAGCTAAGGAGGGAAAATTTTTGCTGCCCAGATCTGAAGAGCCCCAGAGTTAGACCTGCTTTAGGACATCAAATCCCTGAACATGTTTTCTCTCTGTTCCATTTGCCTTAGAGTTGGCTTTAGGCTTAATCAGCCTCTTAGGCTCAAAGTAGTTCCCCCAGAAGAGATGGACCAACATTCAAGTTCAAGTTCAAGTTCAGAAGTTTTTTTTTCTCTCCTCCTAATAGTTAAGCACAAAGTACTGAGTTTGACTTTCCTTTTGACTTTCCATACCCACGTGTAAACCATCACTATGGTTATGAGTGACCCCTGCTAATGGTCCTGGTTTTGGGTCACATATCTACCCCTGGGGCATAAGGTGGGATGCGATTTCGGTTCTACCAAACCCCACCACAGAGGGTGAGGGAGCAATGCTGCTGCCAAAGAAGAAGGTATGCTGCCAAGAAGGTCCAACAATAAATGCCTGCCACTGATGACTGGCTCAGTTTTGAAAAGCGATTACAGGGAACATTAGGATAACTGTAATCTTCAGGTCCACCACCCCATACGCCCTTCCTCTCCTCCTTCTTATCACTCGGCCCTGTCCCCTGTGATAAGACTTCTCAGCATTACAGGAGTGACATTGGAAACACAAGGAACCTCAGATCTTTGGAGATTTCCCATAAGTCATCTATTCTCTCCACTGGTGTGGGGTGAACTCATTAGGATCTCAAAAGGGTTTTGTGTGAGCAGAATAGAGTCTAAAAATGCATGTTTAGTATAATTTTGTATTTGCCAAATGATACTTGTTTAATGGAACACAAACTACAGATTTATCAAGAGATGTGCATGTTAGGATTGATTCTGCCTATCTAAGAACATGGGAAGTTTTTCCATTGGTCTTCTAAGTCTAGGATCACATCATCTACAAGCAGAGATATTTTGACTTCTTTTCTTATTTGCATCCCTTTAATCTCCTTTTCTTACCTAATTGCTCTGGCTAGAATTTCAAGTGCTATATTGAATAAAAGTGGTGAGGGTAGACATACTTAAAAAGTTATGAATAATTTCCAGTACCATACACACAAAAAGATTTGTGAAGTACTGATAGGGGTGAACTCTTTGACCCCAGCTTTAGGAGAAAGATTTCACCTAGTTTACACGAACCAAGTGACTTGACTTCACATCCTGGATCCTACCCAGTGGAAGTTCATCCTCCCTGGCATTGACCTGAAAACCACACAGGGCAGAAGGGAATCTTGCTGATGTTATTGTCAACCCTTACCCATTTTCCCATTAGCACAATGTTCTGGGGAACATTGTTTACCAACCAGTGAACCAGAAGTAGTTGCATTAAATTCGATCTTAGGAACTTGTAGGGTTTTACGAATCCCCCTTCCAAAGTAAAGCACAAAGTTCATAAGTGTTTCCCTGACAAACTTTTAAAAATCTTTGTCTATAAGAAACAAATGTACACTTCTATCATGATGCTATAGGACAGGTATAATTAATACAGAGCTTTCCTCCTCCTCCAGTTCCCAGAGCTTCCAAAATCAGAAATCCTACCTATATTTTGAATCAATACAATATTACCTAAATGTAGATGAAATCTTTCTCCATGAAACAGGAAGAAAAACTCCAGCTTAAAGACGCTCTAGAACAAGATTCTTGACCAGCGCAAACACAGTGATGAACATATAGACCTATGCTGAACAATTGTATTATTTGCATCTGTATTAGTCAGGGTTCTCTAGAGGAACCGAATCAACAGGAAGTATGATTATAAAAAGGGGATTTATTAGATTGGCTTACATGACCAGAAGCTGGATAGTCCACAGTGGCCTTCTGCAGCTGGAGAGCTGGAAGAACCAGCAGCTGCACAGGACGCAGTAGCCCCAGAACAAGAAAGATCACCAGTGCTATCCTGGTCTGAGACCAAGGCTTCTGGAAACTACCTGGAGAATCACTGGCAGAGTCTGCTTTGGAAGAGTGAAGAAGCAAGAATCCGATATCTTCAGACGATGTAAGCAGTGATCAAGAACCTGTTCAAGAACAGTCAAACTTCCATCTGCATCTGTTTCCTTGTTCTTCCAGCTTGTATTCTATCCTATTGGTTGGTGCTGCCCATGCTTAGGGAGGGGCTCCACTTCAGCTCACTATCCCACATGCCAATCATTCCTAGACACGCCCTCATGGACACACCCACAGGCCTCTTAATCATCCACATCTCTTGATCCAATCAAGTTGACAATTCAAATAACCATTACAGCAACTAAACTGGTTTAGTTATTTACTCTTTTTTTTTTTTGAACTGGGGATTGAACCCAGGGGCACTCCACCACTGAGCCACATCCCCAGCCCTATTTTGTATTTTATTTAGAGACAGGGTCTCACTGAGTTGCTTAGAGCCTTGCTATGTTGCTGAGGCTGTCTTTGAACTTGCAATCCTCCTGCCTCAGCCTCCCAAGTCGCTGGGATTACAGGCGTGTGCCACCACGCCCGGCTAGTTATTTAATCTTTATATGTTTTTTTAAATCTCATATGTACACTGGGTGTAAATATACCTGTAATTTCAACCACTGAGAGACTGAGACAGGGAAGATTCCAAGTTCAAAGCCAGCTTCAGCAACTTAGTGATACCCTAAATAACTTAGAGAGATCTTGTCTCAAAATAAAAATTAAAAAGGGCTGGGAATGTGGCTCTGTAGTCAAGTGCCCCAAGGTTCAATCCCCCCCAAATAAAAAAAATAAAAATAAAAATAAAACCTCATATTGACTACATCGAAAAACTTTGAATTTGGTCAGTTAGGCTTTAAAACCCACATCTCTGGAAGTTTAAATGGTATACACCTCATAAAATTTTGAATCATTAAATGCTTCATACCAGGTAAGAATGCTTTGAGTGGCAGAGTCACATTTAGCAGAATGAGCTTAGTTTAGATGGTTTGGATAGGAGTCCCCCCCAAATCTCATGTGTTATTTAGGTAATGAAGGCATGCTCCAGGGTGAAATGATTAGATAATGAGAGCTGTAACCTCATCCATGGATTAAGCTATTTGATGGTCTAGTGACTTTTGTGGACTATTGGGTAATTGTGGGTAGGGGCAGCATGGCTGGAGGAAGTAGGTCACTGGGGGCATGGCCTTGGACTATATCCTGTCCCCGGTGCACTCTCTCTTTTCCAGCTGCCAAGAACTGAGCAGCTTTCCTCTACCACAAGTCTTCAGTCATGACGTTCTGCCTCATCTCAGGCCCAGAGTGATGGAGCTGGCTGACCCTGGACTGAGATCTCTGAAACCACGAGTCCCAAATAAATAAACTTTTCCTTCTCTAAGTTGTTCTTGTCATGTATTTTAGTTACACTGATGAAAAGCTGACTAACACATCTAGTCTCTCATTAGATCAGCAATTCTCAAACATCTGCAGGGCTTTTTTTTCCCCCAGTGCTGGGGATGGAACCCAGGGTGTAGCACATACTACACTCCAGCCCTCAGGGCCCTTTTATACTTTAAAAAATTATTGAAGACCCCCCCAAAGAGCTTTTGTTTGCAGAGGTTATACCTATTGGAATATACCATATTTTAAAAATTAGGAAAAAAATTTAAAATATGTATGATTTTTAAAAAAATAATAATCATAAAATCAGTACACATTAACACAAATAGCAATTCCTACAAAAGTAATAATATTTTCAAAAGATTACTGAGAAGGGTAGCATCATTTTATATTTTTGCAGATCTCTCTAAGGGCTGACTTACTGGAAGGCAGCTGTATTCTCATGCTCCCTGCATTCAGTCTGTCATGATGTCACATGTCACATAGCCTCTGAAAATCTCCATCATACATCATATGTTAAAGAATGAGAATGAAGAAACAATTGGCATGCTGGTATCACTATGTAAATAGTTTTGACCTCCCACAGCCCTGAAAGGGTCTCCAGCCCACACTTTAGAACTGCTGCACTTGATTCACATAGTTCAAATCCATCTGGCATTGGTTTTTCTTTCATGTATGATATTTAAAGGGAAAAAGGAAGGAAGGGAAGGAGGGAAGGACTGACTGAGAACTCCTGACATATTACAATACCTAATGGCAAACACTCTCCAAGTTAGTGGAGAACAAGAAATGAAACAAGAAAAGAAAACAAAAACAAAAGCAAAAACTTGATCCCCAAAGAAGGCAAGAGAGAAGAAAAGAGAAATATTAAAACTCAAGGAAAACAAAGAGCACAAGTTGATAGATGTTTCACTTCTTTTTTATTTAAATAGGTGTGTTTACTTGGTGATAATTCATTTGACCTGCACGCTTATCATTTGGCTGTGTGTGATGCACATATGTATTTCAATACCTGTGTGTACTTCAATGAAAGTGTTTAAAATAGGATGACAGAAATAATCCCAAATATATTAGAAGCTATTATTACATAAATATAAATAAACAAAATAATACAGTTAAATGACAATGTCAAGTTGAAAGACCAGATTGCCAAATAATCCAACCACTCCACCGTGTATGGTGGATAAAAGATACATCTAAAACAAGAGTACAAAAGGCTGAAAGTAAATGGATGGGTGAAAGTGTAACAAGCAAACAGTAACCCCCAACAAACTGGTGTGGCTCTATTAATATCAGACAAAATCAGTGTTAAGGCAAAAAAAAAAAATGCTGAAAGTTTCAATTCACTAGCAAGACAGAACTACAAGGAGGGAATAAACGAATTCACCATCATAGAAAAGAACTTCACACCCTCTCCTTGTAACTGATAGATCAAATGGACAAAAAACTTTGTAAAGGTGGCCGGGTACGGTGGTGCACCCCTGTAACCCCAGCAGCTTGGGAGGCTGAGGCAGGAGGACTGCAAGTTCAAAGTCGGCCTCAGCAATTTAGTGAGGCTCTAAACAACTCAGTGAGACCCTATCTCTAAATAAAATATTTTTAAAAAGGGCTGGGGGGCTGTTGTGGCTCAGTGGTAGAGGGTTTGCTTAGCATGCGTGAAGCACTGGGTTCGTTCCCCAGCACCACATGAAACTCAATAAACCAAATAAAGGTATTGTGTCTATCTTAACTAAAAATATTTTTCAAAAAAGGGAGGGTTGGGGATGTGGCTTAGTGGTTAAGTGCCCCTGGATTTAATCCCTGGTACCAAAAAAAAAAAAAAAAGTATGCAAAGTTTATGAAACTGTGAACATCACAAATTAACAAATTCAATCCGAGGTGTATAAAAGCCAGACAGAACCCATTGATTGTAGAATCTGTCTTCTTTGCACACCTGGAACGTTAGAAAATGGATTATTTTTCTGGGAGAAAAAGCAATATTCAACAAATTTCCAAGAACTGATCCCTTTTCAATAATATTCTGACTGCAGTGCAGTTAGAAACAAATAACAAAGGAGTGAAATGGTAAAAATCCACATGCCCAAAAAACAAAGAAACATCCCCCAACTCAACAGCCAACGAAAAATATCACCTGGAAACGAGAACTTACACAGACTTCAAACTAATAAAAATTCGGCAAATCAAAACCTGTTCTAGGCTGTTCTTAGAGGGAGATCTGTGACCATGAGTGCTTACATTACGATCTGTTATGAAGAAGGAGTGAAGTTAACGAACACCCACCTTAGAAAAGAAAAAAAATGGAGCAACTAAAAAGATTTAAGAAAGTACAAGGAAAATAAATAAGAATAAAGATTATGAGAAAGAAAACAGAGAAAACTGCTGGAAAAGGTCTTGATTGTCTGAAAAAGACAAATGGCAGATCTCTGGCAAGAAGGATCAAGGAAAAAAGAAGAAGAAAGTTCAAAGGGACGCCACCCTGCAAAGAACCCTCACCTGGGTTTCTTCAGCCCACCTGGACTCTTCTCTGCAGGACTCTTTTTCTTGCCCATTTTATGCTCCTGTGCCAGCAACTGCTGTGGTCAGGGTGCTGGTCCTCCAGATTCCCACCTGGCCTTCCAGATTTGCCCATGCTAAGATGTCCATCCAGCAGGCTAACTCCCCCTTATAGATCAGGGCCAAGGTCAGAACTAAGAGCTCCGCAGTAGGTAAGTAAATGCCACCTTCTAGATATTGAGTGGGGAAGACAGGGAACTCAAGACTCTCATGTTCCAGGATAAAAGGGCTTGTGGCTTACTGTGAGGTAGTAGCAACCATTAATAAGGCAATGTCATCAACCCCAAGGAAGGAAATGAAAACTTTAATTCAGTGGGTGAGTTGGGGTTGAGATGACTGTGACTCTTGTTTGGCTGTGTAGCTGGGCACAGGAGAACAAAACCCAGTTCTGATTCATCATCCCCCTTTTGGAGCCCCCTCCCGCAAGGCTACACCAAGCTGGCACACTTATTCTCTTGTGAAGCTGTCCTGGCCTTGCCTAAGCCTGCATTTCCTCTCTGTGGCTGCCTCTCTGGCTCTTCTCCACTCCCCTGACAGTGAGACCCCCCAGGTCTGCAGCCTCCGCAGTTCTCTATCAAAGGCTTTGCATGCAGCCGAGGAGGGGAAATAGAAAATCAAGGGGTCAATACAGGCATTCAGAGCGCTGAACAGCACCGCGCATGCGCGCCAATTTTGACTCTCCTTCTGGAAGAACCTCACCACGTAAGACACATTGTAGGGTCCAAAACAGACCAAGAAATTGAAGAGGGTCACAGCAGCCAGCCCCACGGCTCTCCAGCGCCTCTTGGTCCCTACTTGGGGTCTGGAGAGCTTGATGTGCACAAAGCGCCAGTAGCAGAAGATGGTGACGGCCATGGGGATGACAAAGAGGACCAGGCACAGCTCCAGCCGCACAGGCAGCACCACGTCCAGCTGCTCTTTAGTGAGGTTCTCGTGGCAGACAGGGAGGCTCTCAGCGTCACTCCTGTTGTTGGTTGGTAGGTATTGGACAATGATCACAATGCTGCAGTGTCCAAAGGACAAGACCCCGGCGATGAGGGCAGCGATCTCGCCGTACAGGGGCCGGCGGGAGAGCTTGTACTGCTCTCCGGTGGGGAAGGCCACGCTTCGCGAGCGCTCGATGCTGATGCCGCCAGGAGCCACGTGCTGCAGTAGATTCCGCTGTAGAAGCCGTAGGCAGTGAGGGCACAGAGGGCATTCCCTAGGGGCCACAAGAAATCATAGGCTGCCCTTGAAGGGCAGCAGCAGCAGCAGGAGGAGGTCCACCATGGTCAGGCTGAGCAGGAGGATGTGTACGGGGGCGGGATGGAGCTGGCGGACCCGCCCCACGAAGGCGCGCAGGGCCAGGAGGTTGGCAGGGAGACGGAAGAAAAAAGATATGACATAGATGAAGAGAAGCCCCATGCTTCGGGGCCTTGGGGCCATCCTTCCTGAAAAGACAAAAGATGGGATGGATCCTGGTTGGATCAGTCCCAGAGGCCAGTCCATTATCAACCTCCTTGCAGTATCTCAGACCCGGCCCCACTGAGCTATTACTCCTAATTCTTCCAATGACATTGTTCTGCTCTCCATGGATGGTGGAGAAAGAAGGCCACGCTGCTTCCCCATCAAATTACTTCTTTAGCACCTTCCTCCTCTTTATTCCACACCCCACCCACCAAAAAAGGGGTGGGGCAGGGGAAGAAAACACTAGTTCCCTATGATTTCTTTCCCCCCAGCACTGGAGATCAAACCAAAGGCCTTGCACACATGTGGCAAGCGCTCTACCACTGATCTACATCCCAGCCCTTTTTATTTTATTTTGAGACAGGGTGTCCCTGCAGGGTGTCCCTTGAACTTGTGATCCTCTTGCCTTAGCCTCCTGAATTGCTGGGATTACAGGCATGTGCCACTACACCAGCAAAAAAAAAAAAAAAAAAGTTCCCTAAGAATTTTTGGTGCCTCAGAAGCCTTCTTAGGAAAAGTTCTGAGGTATCCAAGTCTCCATTAGAAAGGGCACTTCATGAGGGCATCCGCATTATCTGTCTTGTTAACCATTGTGTCTCTAGTACCTAGAACTGTGTCTGGTGCATAGTAGGTGCTCAACAAATATTTGGGGATAATGAGTGGGTCTGTGAACAAGGGGAAGGCAGAGCTGCTGGCAGGACAAGCCTGTCTTGAGTTTTCAAATTCTACTCCTGTTTTCCTCAGCCCAACTGTCGCTTTTTTCTTTCCTTACCTTTACCTTCTTTTTTTTTTTCTTTTCTTTTCCCAAGTCATTTTGTGGGAACTCAAGTTCCTCACCAGCCCCCTCTTCATGAGTTATCCTGAAAGTGTCAATCTGGTGAAGGCTAAGGGAAAAACGGCTTAAGCCTCAGGGGAGCCCCAGATGCCCAACTTCCCCATTCCAAGCATAGTCTTTTGAAGAAAGCCTGTGGGTTTGGTTGGAAAAATGGAAGGTGCCTGATCAGGGGCAGGTCACCAGGATTTATGTCCCAACTACCTCATGGAGCCCTGGAAAGTCACTCTAAATCCCGCTCAGCATTGGCTTCACTTGAGTCGCACCATACCTAGCCAGTGATTCCCCAGAACTACCACCATGTCACCGCAAACTCACCCTTTCTTGCCTCCTAAGGAAAGCAAATGAACAAGTGAATCAAGAGTAACCTTAAGGGCTGGGGCTGTGGCTCAGTGGCAGAGTGCTTGCCTAGCATGTGCGAGGCACTGGGTTCAATTCTCAGTACCATACACAAATAAAGGTTCATCAACAACTAATAAAAATATTTTTTAAAAAGAGTGACCTTAAATCTGCTCAATTTATCATTCAAGGTGACATTTAAAATAAAAACTGAGGATCTGGACATGGTGACTCACCCCTCTAGTCCCAGTGACTCTCAAGGCTGAGACAGGAGGATCACAAGTTCAAGGCTAACCTCAGCAACTTAGCAAGACCCTCAGCAACTTAGTGAGAATCTGTCTCAAAGTTAAAAATTAAAAAGGGCTGGGGGTGTGGCTCAGTGGAAAAGCATCCCTGAGTTCAATCCCCAGTGCCTAAATAAATAAATAAGATAAAATGTGAAGGGCTGAGGGTGTAACTCAGGGGTAGAGCATGTGCTTAGCACGTGTGAGTCCCTGGGTTCAATCCCAGTATCGACTAGTGAAAATTAAATTTAATTTAATTTAAAAATATAATAAACCTGGAGACCTCCACTTAGTGCTGGTAATATGCTCCTGCTGGCTCCTCTGCATATCTTATTTGCTGTTTGAGAATCTGGCAGGTAGACACAAGACAAATAGGAGAGTCCCCGCCTCAGTGGGACCGAGTGGTCTAGTTTCTTTGTGCTCTCACCTTCCCACAGATCCCCGCCCACACCGTCTCTCCCACGGACATGATCTGGCCTCTTTTCCACTCTTGATCTCTTCCCACCCCACACTCTGCCCCCTCTTCATGCATTATCCACAGTCCTTCCTTCTGTCCCATCTCTTCCCAGGTGTGTCATCTGATCCCACCAGCCTTTTCCCTGAGCACCAGCGAAGGCTGGTCTCTTGCCTTTTCCTGGAGGTAGACAGATGGTTTTTCAAATTTGCTGGGTCTCAGAAGCAAGTGGAACCTTGTCTAACAGAACCATTTTTTCTTCTTCCTCACACAGGAGGCCTTTATACCCAGAAGAGTCATGCAGCCAAAAAGAGGAAGGTCAACAGGTGAGCTCTTCCCAAGGTAACTCGACCCCCTTGAGTCTCCTGCTGGGTTCCGTTCCCAACAAACCTATTTCTCCCAGAACCCAAAACACAACTGATCTTTTAGACTTCCTTGTCTCTCTGGATCCTGAAAAGCTGCATCCTGCTTTCTTTTCCTGTGCAATTATCCCAAATGATTCTTCACCAACAGCCTCATCTTGCTCCTTCAGCTCTTGCTGCCCCTGAGCCTCCCCATCTTTTCTCAAGAGACCCCTGACGCAGTCAATTTCCTGTTCTCTTTCCAGGAGGCTCCAACTCAAACTGCTTAGCACTGTAAACTTTGCTGGGCTTCCTCTGGCCCCTCCAGTCCCTTCTTACAAATTCTCCCATGACAGACTTGGATTATCCGAGTCCAAATCACTGCAGGGGTGAGCTGGGTTTGGGGTCTGTTTTCCAGACCCTCCCCAATGGACTGTGCCATGCCTGGGACACCTTCTCTTCCCACTGTTGTTCCCTCATGTTCTGTGCAGGATCCACATTGCTCACTGGTGGCACCTCAGGGTGAAGATATGGACACTCCCATGGATGCTTTCTCTCTCCTAGGGGAATGTGCATGCCTTGCCACTGGTTGCCTGTCCCTGCCAGCTGAGACTGTCCTCTTTCCCCCTGACCTAGGAGGAGTGATGTGCAGCCGAGTTTGTTCCCTAGTAATCATTTCTTGTCATTTAGCTCTTCAGTCGCCTGTCCCCATTCTTCACTCTGGTGCCCAAGTGGTCTCCCCATGTTCCTGCTTCCTGACCTTCCCTAACCCACCCAGAGCCTCCCAAAATGGGGGTTCAAAAAATGACTTTGAAAGCTTGGTACACACAGCAAGAAAACAATGCAATGCTCCCTGGGTCTCTGCCAAGTTCATTTGTGCCATTTTGTTGCATTTGATTTAATAACAGAAACTCACTGGAAAGGTGAAGGTTGCTGGACAGGGCTGCTCTTGGAATCTTAAAATGTTAGACGAGGGTTCTCTTTTCCCCATCCTCATCCCCAGGCATGCAGAGCTGATTCCCAGGCCAGGAAGAGAGCTGTCAAAACCAAGAGCCATTTCCAAGCCAGTGGGAATCTCTCAATAGTTCTGCTCCTGCCCTTGGTAAAGGGCAGTGCCTGGAGGGGGTGACCCTGTCTCCCCTGGAAGTGGCCATTTTTCAGTTTTTCCTCAGAAAAGAACCCTATCACTGTCTCTTGCCTATAATAAGAACTCAAATACTCATGAAGCATAAGGATGAAAGTTGTGTGCCCATAAGAGCAACCATGTTGGAAGAACAGGAGGGAGACCAGGGCTGAACACAGGAGGCAAGGTCAGGCTGCTCAGCCTTGAGGACAGAAGGAAGAGTGCATAGGAGCAAGTTTGACAGTGCTGGCTGCAGTGTGAGTGTCTGTCCCCAAATGAGGGTTGTCTCATCTGTTGACCTTGACTTCCCCTCCTGGTCTTTGATGTGTCTTGATAAGCTACAGCAGCCAGTCAGAATCTGACCACCTCTGCTGGTTCAGCCCACTCCTGATGTCTTGAAAATGGAAACCCACACAGAGTCCCACTGTCCTCTACAGCATTCAACAATAGCATATAGGGCAAAGGTCAGATATGGGGCATTGAAACAGAATGATGGGCCTGGTGCAGAGGCACACACCTGTAATCCCAGTGACTAAGAGGCAGAGGCAGGAGGACTGTAGGCTTAAGGCCAGCCTCAGCAATTTAGTAAGACCTGTCTCAAAATGAAAAATAAAAAGGGCTGGGGATGTGCCTCAGTAATAAAGTACCCCTGAGTTCAATCCCTGGAGGAAAAGGGAGAAAGGTGAGGGGGAGAGGAGGGGACAGATGAAGAAAGAGAAGGAGAAGAGAGAAGAGAAGAGAAGAGAGAAGAGAAGAGAAGAGAATAGAAGAGAAGAGAAGAGAAGAGAGGAGAAGAGAAGAGAGGACAGGAGGAGGGAGGAGAGGAGAGGAGAAGGGAAGGGAAGGGGAGGGGAGGGGAGGGGAGGGGAGGGAAGGGAAGAGAAGAGAAGAGAAGAGAAGAGAAGAGAAGAGAAGAGAAGAGAAGAGAGAATGGGTGACAGGGAACATCACAATATGACATAGAGGTCTCTGGTCATATGTATAACTGCATGTGTTAACAGAGGAAGCAAAGGGAGAGGACACGCTGTTCCTAAACAGGGAACTGGCTTGGTCACTGATCCCACGGTCTTTAAGCTGGATCCTCCATACAGTGCAGCCACTGCAACTCAATCTGTACCCCTTTTGAAGTCACCCAAAGGTGTGACATCAGGAAACCTCATTTTCTGGGAATTAGGGGTTCACTGGCATCCATCCCTCCACTAGCCATTGCTCATCAAGCCCTCACTTCCAACATCTCAGGAGTCGGGGCCAGTGTTAGAAAGGTTGCCACCCCATCCTTCCAGTTGCTCAGACCCAAATTCCAAGAAACATTTTTGACTCTTCTCTCTCTGACACTAATTTCATCAGCAAATCCTTTCCACTCTATCCTTGAAATATATCCCCCGCCTTCTCTCCACATCCACTCCCACTACCCTGGTGCAGGTCATGATCACACCTCTCACTTGCATTCTTTAGGTGTCACTATCTGATCCCCCTGCTTCATGGCTTCCTGCTTTAGTCCTTTCTCTGCACCATAGCCAGAATGGTTGTTTTAAAACATAAGTAGGGCCAGGTATAGTTCATGGTTACTTACTGGTTTTGATGTTGGCAATTGCTGACCCTAGCTTGCTTGCTTTTTCTTATTGCAGTTAACAATGAAGATGTCATAGTAAGAACCAAGTATTTAGTTTAATGCTGTATATTGTTTGCATTGGTCGTTGCTGATGTTTGTTTCCCACTATTTGTGAGGTGCTGAGAGCCTATAGGGACACTACAATTTCACAAGTAGAAACTCTGCTGCTGAACTGAACTCAACCCAAGGACAGAACACCTTGCTCCACACACAAATCAATGACACTTAATCTTCAGCTATAATTCAATACAAAGAATAGAAGAGACAAAAGCACAAACTAATGACCAGGCCCCAAGTAGAAGTAGCTAGGGTTGGGCCCCTAGGTCCCACCTATGGACATCCATTACTATAGCAGAAACAGAGAGAAATAACATAAAGATTGTGGATACTTCACATACTAGGAGGTCTCAGTCTAGATCACCCTAGGACACCTTGGCAAGTGAAAACTATGTCCTAAAAAAGCTCACACATAAAAGCTGAAGAGAGATCCCTTCCAACAGATGCATAAAACCCAGCATATGGATATAAGAAATAGGAAAAGGAAAGCTAACAAAACACCTCCTAAAGGCCAATTTGCCAGCAAAAGACCCCCAAGATATTGAAGTGGATGAAATGTCAAATAAGGAATTCAAAAGAATGATTATAAAAAATGATTAATGAATTCCAAGAGAACAGAGAAAAACCATGGAATGAATTAAGAAAGTCAGCACAGAATATGAATAAGAAATTCAATAAAGAGATAGAAATATTGAAAAAGAACCAAACAGAAATCTTGGAAATAAAAGACACAATAAATCAAATAAAATTTTCAGTTGAAAGTCTCCATAATAGAGTATAGCATGCTAGACAGAATCCCAGAGCCAGAAGACAAAGTGGCCATCCTTGAACATTCAGTCTCAAAGAAAAAAAAGAAGTAATCATAATCAGAATATAGAAGAACTCTGGGACAACATGAAGATACTGAATTTAAGAACCATGGGTACTGAGGAGGGCTGTGAGATGCAGACTAATGCAATGGATAAACTCTTCAGGGAAATAATAACAGAAAAATTTCTAAACCTTCAGAATGAGATAGACATCCAGATATAGGTAGCATTCAGAACCCCAAATAGACAAGATAAAAAAGAATCTCTCTACAACATATTATAATTAAAATGCTTAACATATAGAACAAGAATAGAATTTCAAAGGCCTCAAGAGAGAAATGTCAGGTCACATTTAGAGCAAGCTAATCAGAATCACTTCTAATTTCTTAGCACAAACTCTACAAGCCAGGAGAGCTTGTTTCAAGTCCTGAAAGAAAATAACTGTCAACCAACACTGCAATATCCAGGAAAGCTATTATTCAAAATTGAAGATGAAATAAAAACTTCCAAGATAGGCAGAAACTAAAAGAATGCATGACTACTAAACTGGCATTACCAAACTTAAAGAAATACTGCACAAAGAAGAAGTAAAATCAATCCTCAGATCTCACAAAAGAACAAATCTCATTTGAAGAGTAGTGAAGCAAATAAGAAATAGGGCCACATTAAATCTAATAAATAAATCAAAATGACAAGAATTAATAACCTTCACTCTACAATAACATTGATTTATAAATGGTCTGAACTATCCAAATGACAGACTGTCTGAATGAACAAGACCCAACTATATGCTGTTTGCAAGAGATGCACCTTACAGACCAAGACAGCCACAGGATGAAAGTGAAAGGATAGATATTGGTATGCCATGTGAATGGAGCCCCAAAACAAGAAGGAGTAGCTACTCGTACATCTGAGAAAGCAGATTTCAGGACAAAATTAATCATAAGGAACAAAGAAGATCACTTCATATTGGTAAAGGGATCAATCCAACAAGAAGATAAAACAATAATAAATATTTATGCACCAAACATGGATGCAACATAAAAAAGACACTACTCAAATTAAAGCCTCAGATAGGCCCCAGTACAATATTACTGGGTGATATCACTATATCTCTCTCCCCATTAGATAGGTCATGCAGATATAACTCAGTAAAGATTGTTTAGACTTGAAAAGTACTATAAATCAAATGGACCTAACATACATCTATAGAATATTTCATCCTGTAACAGCTGATTATTCTCTCTTCTCAGTGTTTCCTGAAACTTTCTCCAAAATAGATTGTATTTTAGACCACAAAGCAATTATATACCAACAATGAATCTGCTGAGAAAGAAAGGAGGAAAACAACTCCATTCACAATAGCCTGAAAAAAAATAAGTATGAATAGAATGTCATCAAGAAGGTGAAAGATCTGTACAATAAAACTAAAGAACATTGAAGAAACACATTTAAAAAGACCTTGGAAAATGGAAAAACCTCCTACGTTCATGGGTGAGCAGAATTAATATTGTTTAAATGATCATGCTACCAAAAGCAATATACAGATTCAATGCAATCCCCATTAAAATACCAATGACATTCTTCACAAGATTATAAATAACAGTCCTAAAATTAATTTGGAAGAAAAAGACCCAGAACAGCCAAAGCAATTTTAAGCCAAAAAAGCAGTGCTAGAGGTATCACAATACCTGACTTCAAATTATAGTACAGAGCTATTGTAACAAAAACTGCATGGTACCGGCATAAACACAGATACATGGACCATTGGTACAGAATAGAAGACACAGAGACAAACTCACACACCTACAGTCATCTGATCCTTGGCAAAGGTGACAAACCCATACATTGGAGAAAAGACAGCCAAGTTAACAAATGATGCTGGGACAACTGGTTATCTTTATACAGAAGAATGAAACTAGACCTAATCATTCACCCTTAACGAAAATCAACTCAAAATGGATCAAAGACCTCAGAATTAGACCAGAAACTATGCAACTCCTACGGGAAAATGTAAGGTTAATACTCCAGCTTTAAGGAACAGGCAAAGATTTTCTCAATAGGACCCCTAAAGCTCAGGAAATCATGCCAAGAGTTAATCAATGGGATAGCATAAAATTAAAAAGCTTCAGCACAGCCAAGGAAACAATTAGGGAAGTGAAGAGAGAACCCACAGAATGGGAGAAAGTCTTTGCTGGCTACTCTTCTGACAGAGGATTAATATCTAGAATATATAGAGTTCAAAAAACTTTATGCTAAAAAATCAAATAACCCAATTAATAAATGGGCAAATGAATTAGACAGACACTTCTCAAAAGACGAAATACAGATGGCCAACAAGTACATAAAAATGTCTAACATCATTAGCAATTAGGGAAATGCTAATCAAAACTACACTGAGATGTCAGCTCTCACTAGTCAGAATGGCAGTCATCAAGAATACAAATAATAATAAATACCAAAAAGGACGAGCAGAAAAAGGAACACTTTGACACTGTTGGTGGGACTGTAAACTCACACAACCACCACGGAAATCAGTATGGAGGCTCCTCAAAAGACTAGGCATGGGACCACCATATGACCCTGCTATACCAGGGGTACATGCACACCCGTGTTTGTAGCAGCACAATTCACAACAGGCAAACTATGCAACCAGCCTAGGTGCCCATTAATGGATAAAGAAAATGTGATATATACACACAATGGAATTTTATTTAGCCATAAAGAGAAATGAAATGATGGTGTTTGCAGGAAAATGGATGAAACTAGAGCCCGTTATGTTAAGGGAAGAAGTCAAACTCAGAAGGTCAAGGGTCATATGTTTTCTCTCATATGTGGAAGCTGGAGAGGAAAAGGGAAAAGAAAGATGGGGGTGGATCTCATGAAAATCAAAGGGAGATCAGTAGAGGAAAGGGACCAGGTGGTGGGAGGAGGTGGGGAGGGAGGGAGGGGGAAGTGCGGGGGAGTGACATTGGCCAAATTATATCTTTATATTGTGTACAAATATGTTACAAAATCCCTAAATATGTACAACTGTAATGCACCAATTAAAAATGTGGGGAGAAAAACTAAGTAGGTCATTTTCCTCTTCCACTCAAAAACCCAGTGTGTCTCCATCATCAAATCTGGAGCCTCAGTGTGTGTGCTGCAGATGCTCATGCCACCCACCTCATAGTAGGACAAAATTTCCAGTGTCGGCCTCCTGCCACCATCCCACCCCCAACCTCATCCTCTCCTCTCTCCTAGTCACTTGAGACACATCTCTGGGGGATGCAATTGGATGATATCTTTCAAAATGAAAAAATAATAGTCATACCATTTGACGCAACGGGTTCCTTGTTAGATGTAGTCTGCCATGTGTACATATTTTCAACACGGTGTTTTTGGCCTGTTATATCTTTGTTTTATGATAATAAAAGATTAGGAGCAACCTATGTCCAGCAGTAAAAGTTCTGGTTCGATAAAACCATGGGGCATCCATGTAGTGGAAATATAGCACATTTGCTGCAAAGACTGGGCAGGCCCACCTAGAGATGCCGGTGTAGCTCGGACTCCGAGATCTGTTCAGTAGAGAAAGTGAGGGATACACAAGAATCAAAAGCTGTACAAGAGAAGGGGCCACCATGCAGTGTCCATGCCACCGTACCTCTGAGCAGCCTCCACGCCAGCTCTCACCTATGCAGCAGAGTTGGTGGTGGACAAGGGCAGGCTCCTTCTTGCTCAAGTTCCATTGCAGCAGGATAGGACGCAGAGGAGGCCTGGGGCCAGGCCAAGTAGGAAGAGAGACTGAGACAGCAGAGGAAGGGGAAGAGGGCCAGTGCAGCCCAGGCAGGCCTCTCGGAAGAGCTGGTGTTTGGGGAGGTCCCTGAAAGCAAGCAGGGTGTGGGGAGGGAGCTGGCTGGGGACGTTCTAAGCAGAGGGACAGCAAGCCCTGAGAGGAGCTGTAGTGTGTCCGAGCTACCCAAAGAGGTCAGAGTGGCTCTGAGGGGACAGAGTAAGAAAAAGTCAGGGCAGTCAGCAGGACCCAAATTATCTGGGGCCTTGTGGTATGATCAGGATGTAGAATGGCATCGTATATGGTGGGAAACCCCAGAAAACAGAGGCATGATGTGATGTGCTTCACAGAGCCAAAGGATGCCTCTGGATGCTGAGTGAGGAAGACTTTGGGAAGGATAACCATAGAAGTGTGCTCAATGGCTGCCCCTGGGAAGGGGTGCTGGGCATTGGGGTGGATCCTCATATATCCTTTATAAAAAAAATTCTGCATACCTGTGTGTGTGTGTGTGTGTGTGTGATCCCTCCCCCAAATCAAAGCAAGCCTGGCAGTGGTGCACACCTATAATCCTAGTGAAATTGGGAGGCTGAGGTAGAGGATTATAAATTTGAGGCCAGCCTCAATAACTTAGTGAGACTGTGCCTCAGAATAAAAAAACAAAAAGGCTGGGGATATAGCTCAGTGTTAAAGCACCCCTGGGTTCAGTCCCCTGTACCAGTGAATGAATGAATGCAAAAATACCCACTGAGCATTAGTTACGTGCTCTGAGCAACCCACAGGGATCTATGATTAAGGAGAGGTCGTCCATGTAATTGAGAAGCAGTGCAGTGTACACCACCCAGACGTGGCCTTTTCTTCTGTTGAGCTCTTGAGTGTTTGGGATCAACGTAGACATGCAAAAGAAAAAAGGCATAACCACCAGTCTTACAGCAGTTGGATCTGTGAGCCACATGCCTGTCCACACTTGGTATCACACAGCTTGTTGGAGGTGGCCTGACCAATGCAGCGGGAGGAGTCTCTAAGCTGTTTGAATGCCATCTTGTTTTTCTGATTATTAATGGGCTGTGCATCTCTCAGCAGCATGCAGGCTTTCTTAGCTCATAATCACTGTACTGAACTAGCATCTCCATGAGGGCTCTTAATTGCAGCAACGGAGGCTAATTCTGGCTCATTTGGAATTTAATGATAAGATATTGGGCAGCTTGGAGATTTGCCAGGAAAGCTAGAGAAGTAGGCTTTGAGAATAAAAGAGGCTGTGCAGCCAGGACCATATTAAATGCCATGCCTTTGACCCAGTCCAGTGAAGACATAGGACTCCCCGAACACACACACAAAGACATTGAACTCTACCCCTGGGGCCACGTTTTACTCACTACTGCCACCTATGGGAAACAATTCTCTACTCTCCATCCTTTTCTGTGCCATAAGCCTCAGAATCAGACTTTGGGACAGATTCAGCTGATGGGTTAAATGTAGGTGTCAGGGATGCGTGGAAACAGGTCCCAACATTATCGGCTTCTTTGGGTGGGAGAGTCATACCCAGACAGTTCCCGAAACACAAAAGGAGCTCAGAAGAGTAGGAATACGGCCAATGTGCCCAACATGATCTTTCGGTAGTCAGGAAAAGCTACACCACTTCCAGTTTTTGAGGTTATCTATGAAAAAAGATGATGAAATGCCAAAACAAGCCACCCTCCCTTCAACATGCTGATATAGTAGAATAGCATTCTTAACATGAAGTAAGAAATGAGTTGTATTGCTTTAAAAAATAGTTTTAGGACTTTGGTTTTTGAAAGTGTAGGGCAGAAAATGGGCCACAGGTTTAAAGTTGGATTCTGTCAAGATACGCCTGTGACTATTTAACCTCGCTCAGGAATCATGCCAGAAGAGTAATTGTGAGGCCTGGGCCAGATGCCCTCCGGGCTGCTGTGGCTGGCTCCTGATGGACAGATGGTCCAGGGCTGCGATCTGCTCGGGCAGCAGCCCCTTGCTCCCCAAGCTGCCTGGTCTTTCCAGCTGGGAAAGATGTTGGGAGGTGCTGAACGCCAGAGAGACAAGGCACTGCACAAGGCGCTTGCTTTTCTTAGCGCAAACACTTCTGCTTTCAGTGCCTGAGACTCCGGGACACAGTGCACTTCTCTCCTCAGCTCCAGCGGTGAGCATGGGCGGGCTGAGCATCCAAAACACTTTACCTGCTTATCCCAGCCACCCTCCTATGAATCCCTCTGCACCAGCACCTGCTCCAGTTTGACCAGAGTCAAGATCACAAATGTTCTTTTATTATCATTTCTTTAATTTTTAAAAATGGCATAACAAGGCATGGATATAACCTTACTAGAAAAACATCCAACAATACAGAAGTAAAATATGAAATGCCATTTCACTTCTCCAAGACACTCTCACTTCCTAGAGGGAACTTCAATTTTGTTTATATCCATATATGTACTTATACAAACATATAGGTCAAGATGTATAAATAAAATCATACTATATAAGTGTGTGCGTGTGTGTGTGTGTGTTCGTGCGCGTGTGTGTCTGCTTGTGTGGTTCTGGTGATTATTTCATGTCAGATCTACAGATCTACCACAGTGCATCAGTGACTACATATCTATCACCTATCAATCATATATCTGAAAAGGCGTTTTTTCATCAGATGGATTTTTGGATATTTAATTGATGTCATTGCCAGGTCCAAGAGGTGACTTTAACTTTTTGTTAGATATTTTCATATTACCTTCCTGAAAATGTTCGATGATTTACATTTCCACCTATCATATATGAGAGTATCCACTTCTATGCATCTTTTCCAACACAGCTATTTGAATCTTTTATATTTTTGCTGATTGGGATAGGTAAAAAAGATGGGTTTTTTGTTTGCTTTCGATTACATTTGGAGGATTTTTTCCTACTGAAGTAGTGCAAGTTCATTGCAAATCAGTGTGGGAAAAAATGTATAATTTAGCAAATAAGGTTGGGATAGTTGACTATCCATTTGGAAGAATTACAACTAACCAACAAAAGTCAAAACCAGGTGAATTAAAGATTAAATACATTTTTTTAAAACTATAAGAGTTATATAGGTATGATGTAAATTTTTATGCTTACAAATGAGAAGGATTTCTTCCTAGCATGACATAAATGTGGAAGTCATCAAACAAATGATGACAAATTGAGCACATAATAGCATAAAACTTATGCAAAAAATTGATAATTAACAAAGTAAAAGACCACTATCTTTCAATATTGCAAGTCAAATAAGAAAACGCAAGTATAGAAAGAAATACAAATAACTACACCTAGTATGCAAATATCTTCAACCTATCTTTCATCAGGGAGAGTAGAATTAAAATAATACTGAGTGTGATGGCTAATTTTATGTGTCAGTGTGTCTGGTCACAGCCCTTTGGTCATTTAAGTGGGTAGACTTGGAGTGGAGCGGAGAGTGCCCCATTGTGTGGGTGGGCCTCTTTCAATCAGTTGAAGGTCTCAAGAAACCAAAAGGCTGGGCTCCCCCAGCAAGAGAGAATTCACCAGCAGATGGCTTTCACACTTAATCTGCAATGTTGGCTCTTCCTGGTTTGCCAGCAGGACTTTGGACTTAATCTGCAATTCTTTCCTGAGTACATACATACACAGGCATCCTTATTGATTCTGTTTCTCCAGAGAACTCTAATACACCGAGTTCCTAATCATTAAATATCAACCTTTCAAAAACTAAAAATACAATGTTTTCTTTTGTTGGAAGGGTTATGGGTCTCTTACACAATGTTAACAGAGTTGGGGTTGGTTCAGTTGAAGAAGGTAATTAATTCATCACTATTTAACAAAACTTCAATGGATATAGCATTTAATTCAGCAGTACTGCTTTTAGAAAATGCCCAAGTACCCCAGTCCTTATGTAAAAGGATGTTCCTTGTAGTGTTGTTTATAATAGTGGAAAATCAAAGATAATTTGTGGCCCGGTGAGGTGGCACACGCCTGTAATCCCAGCACTTGGGAGGCTGAGGCAGGAGGATCCCAAGTTCAAAACCAGCCTCAGCAACTTAGTGAGGCCCCAGGCAACTCAGTGAGACCCTGTCTCTAAATAAAATATAAAATAGGGCTGGGGATGTGGCTCAGTGGTGGATGCCCCTGGGTTCAATCCCCAGTACCAAAAAAAAAAAAAAAAAAGAGATAATTTGTGATTCATTCATCAAATACCAAACACCTGCTCTGTGCAAGGTCTATTTTTAGGCACTCACCTGAACACACACAATCTCTGTGAGTTCTACATCTGTTGATTTAACCAGTTACAGATCTGTTGATTTAACCATTTATAGATAAAAAAAATTTAATTGCATTTGTTACCAAACATGGAGGGTTTTTTTCTTGTCATTTTCCCTAAACAATACAGTCTAACAACTATTTACATAACATTTGCATTTTGTTAAGTATTATAAGTGATCTAGAGTTGATGGGAAGCATATAGGAGGATGTGCATTGGTTATATGCAAATACTGAGCATCTTATATATGGGACTTGTGTAACTGCAGGTTGGGTATATGGGTAGTGTCCTGGATCCAGTTCCCCTTGGTACCCAGGAAAGGCTGTACTAACAAATAAAGTAGACATGGTGACTGCTGTCATGGCTTCCTAGGTTAGTAGGAGGAGTCACATTAAATAACTGAACACAGAAATACATAAATCAAATGGCCATGTGCAGTAGAAGATAATATCAAAGGAAGGGCACTTGAGACTGGGTGATCGGGACAGTCCCTCCATTGTAGATAACACTAGGGAGAAAACCTGAAGGAAGCAGGCGCCAGTCAGGAAAAGTGTTGAGGAAATGGTGTGTGCAGCTATGGAGAGCTCAGCCCGAGGGTCAGAGAGGTGGCCGAACCAGCTGTGATGGTAGGTGTTCCAGGGGAGTGGAGAGAGGGCGGGGGGACCAGGCGGATCAGAGCTTCATGGCCAGGCAGCCAGGATCTGGATAGGAAGCATGGAAAGGTTTTATTCTGGGCAGGGACACGATCCAATTTATGCTTCTCAAAGTCCCCTACTCAAAGGAACGAATGGGAATGCAGATGGGAAGAAAGACCACACTGGTCACTTCTGCAGAAGTCCAGGTGAGAGAGGATAGTTGTCATGGAGTGAAAGAAGCAGATTTCTCTAAGGCATGTTCCAGAAAGAGAAGCAATAAGACCTGGAGGTGAACTGGATATGAGAAGTATCCAAATGACCAGAATAAAAACACTGACAATACCAAGTCACTTGGTCACAATACCAAGTGCTGGATCTCTCATAGATGGCTGGAGGGAATGCAAAGTGGCACAGTCACTCTGGCAAAGAGTCCTTAAAAAATTAAAAATGTGCTGGTGGTGGTGGTGCACTCCTGTAATCCCAGCAGCTTAGGAGGCTGAAGCAGGAAGATCTCGAGCAACAGCCAGCCTCAGCAACTTAGCAAGGCCCTAAGCAGCTTAGCAAGAACCTGTCACAAGATAAAATATAAGAAGGGCTGGGGATGTGACTCAGTAGTAAAGCACCACTGTGTTCAATCACTAGTACCAAAAAAAAACAAAAAAACAAAAAAAAAAACCTAGTTAAATATACTTTTATATCCTTACTATAGGATCTAGCCATCCCTCTTCTGAATCAATGCACAGATCTAGAAAGATGAAAACTCTGTCTACACAAAAGCCAGGACATAAATGCACAGAGCAACTCTATTCATAATCACCCCAACCTGGAAGCAACCTAGAAGCCCTGCAATGGGGAAGTGGATAAACAAATGTGCTATCTAGACACACAGAGGAATACCTCCAGGAATGAAAGGAAACAAGCTGTCACTACCCAACATAATTTGGATGAATCTTAGAGACATTATGTCCAGTGAAAGAAGCAGGCTCAAAGGTAACAAACTGCGTTATTCCATTTATGTGACATTCTTTTTCTTTTTTCTTTTCTTCTTCTTCTTCTTCTTTTTTTTTTTTTTTTTTTTGTTTGTTATATGCGTGGCATGGGGGATTGAACTCTGGGGCACTCAGCCACTAAGCCACATCCCCAGCCCTCTTTTGTATTTTATTTAGAAACAGGGTCTCACTGAGTTACTTAGTGCCTCACTTTTGCTGAGGCTGGCTTTGAACTTGCCATCCTCCTGCCTCAGCCTCCTAAGCCACTGGGATTACAGGGGTGTTACCACCATGCTCAGTTGTGTGAAATTCTTAAAGAGTTTTTGGGTTTTTTTTTTTTTTTTCATCTTTAGTGATAGAGAGAGACCTGCAGGGTGAGGGACGACGTGACGCTAATTCCTTTTATCTTGATTATGGTGATGCTTACAGGAATCTCTAGGTGTCAAAATTCACAGAACTGCACACTCCTTCCTGGGAAAGTGAGTTTTATTGTATAATTATTTTAAAAATTTTAAAAAGGAATTAAATTTTTTTCTTTTTTTAAAGAATGACTCCAGCCAGGTGTTGTGGTAAATGCCTGTAATCCCAGTGGTTAGGAGGCTGAGGCAGGAGGATCACGAGTACAAAGTCAGCCTCAGCAACAGTGAGGCACTAAGCAACTCAGTGAGACCCTGTCTCTAAATAAAATATAAGAAGGGCTGGTGAGGTGACTCAGTGACCAATTGTCCCTGAGTTCAATCCCCAGTACCCACCTCCAAAAAAAAAAAAAAAAAAAAATGACTCCAGGATTTCTGGCAGGGAAGATAGGGAGATGAGTTGTCATTTATAGAGGTGACATAGTTTGAGTGGTGGGGCCAGATCTGGGGGATGAAATGGAGTTCAGTTTGGACTTGTGGAGTTGGGATATCCCCACACACAGCTGGAGACAGGTGATCTGGTGCTGGAGAGAGAGACGTAGGTAGGTTGTCCATGTTGAAAGCCTTGGTCATTAATGAGGATGCTTGGGAGAGGGTGCAAAGCAAGAGAAAAAGGGGGAACCAGTACTGAACCCAAGGAGCCATCTCCCAGGGCAGGGGCAGGAGGAGGGATCAGACATCTGGAGTCTGGGTGCTCCCTTCCGGGCCCAACCTGGATCCTCCAAATACCTCCTGGTGGGTGAGGGAGATGGTCCTCAGAGAAAGGTTTCAGGGTGGGCAGGGACCTCAAAATGAGAATGAGGGGCTGGTAAGAATGTTTTTAGAAAGTCAGGAGGTCCCAGCAACTCCTACAGCCATGCTCCACTTAATGATGGGGACACATTCTGAGAAACGTGTGAGTTGAACATCATTGAGTGAACATCATAGAGCTTACACAAACCACAGTGGTCTAGGCCAGCTGCTCAATGTGACCTCTTGATGTCCTTAAGGGATGCAGCAAACACGAGATGTAAGAGGCCGCCGTGGGTGTAACAGGGCACACTGTTCCGCAGTAGATTTTTCAAAAATAAGTCGGTGTGCATAAAAAGCAATAAATACGCAAACCAGTGGCAGAATCGTTCGTTGTCATTCTTGGGCATTACAGACTGCGTGGAACTGTGTGTGCTCTGCTTTTATAGGAGTGGCAGGGCAGCAGGCGTGTCGAGCAGCATCAGCACAAATGTGAGTGGCACGTCACTACTGCCAGGTCACTAGCTGATAGGAACCCATCATAACCTTATGGGATCTCCATCATCCATGTGGTCCAGCATGGACCGAAACGTCACTGTGTGGCACCATGACTGCATGTGTCTTCATGTCCGGGCAAAAGTATCTCTGAACTGAGCTTATGGCAAAATCCTGCCTCCTGGAGTACCTTCCCCACCCACGCCCAGCATCTGGGCCCTCCTTGGCCTCCACTGCCACAGAGGCCAAGACTTCAGAGTCTAGAAGCTCATCGACCACCTTCAGGCACATCCAATACTTGGACATTTTGAATTTGCTTTTAGCTTAAAAGAATGGAAGATTTCAAAGACAGCAACAACTGAAGTTTTAGCTGGAAAAATTGGCAGGTGCAGTAGTCCTGTGGCCCACAGTCCCCTGGTGACAAGGCAGAGTTGAATTACTCTCCTGTTGGCCATAGCCCCTAACTCCCTTGGGATCTCCAGCACCAGGATAAGCACTGGTCGCCATCTCCCACCTGTCTGTACCACCGTTCTGCCCTTCGGTGTAACCTGCATGATCCCTGAGTGGTCACAACCTGTACAGAGGAGGCTCAGACAAAGCAGAGCCCTGCTTGTCTTGAGGGAACTTAGCAAGACTGACCTTGTTATGTATGCATCTATTCTGCACGTGGAGGTGAGATGACATAATTTTTTTTTAAAAAATCAGTCCTATTGAGGCTTGCTTTTCATAGAATAAAGTGCATTCATTTTAAGCTCATAATGCAATACATTTTGACTCGTGATGTGACCCCCCACCATAATCAAGTTATAGATCATTTCCACCACCCTAAAATGTCCCTTGGGTATCTTCACTGTCCATCTCCTCCCCCTCACCATTCCCCAGCCCCTGGCAACCACTGGTCTGCTTTCTGTCAGAAGTTACACTGCGAATCAAAAGGTCAGCTGGAAAACATGTAAGCCAAGGGTTCACCGCAGAGCCAGCTGGGCAGACAGAGCTAAGGGAAGCACTGGCTCTCGCGAGAGCGCAATGGGGTGGGGGCAGCCGCGCTCCTGCAAATCGTTTGATTAGTTTTCAAAGGATTAGCACCAGGGAGTTCATTTAATGAAGGCTCTAAAGGAGACTTTCAGGGTGTCGGAAAGATGAGAGTGGTATTGTAAGTACAGAGAAGCACTAGAAAACAATTAATAGGATGGGGGTGGGGAGGGAACCAGGGAGCAGCCAGCTCCTAATTGTGTGCACTCATTATGGGTGATAAATTGGGCATGCAGGAAAACAAACCCTATCTTCAGATGAGCATCATGTGTGTTGGGGTCACTCTGTGGGCAAGACGACTGGGCAGGGTGACTCTCCTGCTTCTAAGAACTCTGAACAGAAAAAGTTCATGAACATGACTCATGATCTCCAGCCCCCTGATTGGCCCTCTCTTGTTTCCGTGGCACTCAAGATCCTATAATAAGCTTGGGGAGCTCTACCAATAAACATGCAAGTTGCAATCGAGTCTTCAGGTCACATGATATTTGACCTCAGAAAGAGTTCCATGGAGCTTATGTTTTTGTTTTATCTTGGAATACTATGTCCTTGCAGCTCCAGCCAGTCAAGTCATCAAATGCCCCCTTCTGAATAAGGGGAGTCTGACATCTTGGTACCAGAGTTAGTGATCGGAAGCATAAGAAGCTCCCCTGAGTCCAGTCATAACAGGTAGGGCAGACATTAAGATTACGCAGTCAGCGGGCACGGTGGCGCACGCTTGTAATCCCAGCACTTGGGAGGCTGAGGCAGGAGGATTGTGAGTTCAAAGCCAGTCTCAGCAACTTAGTGAGGCCCTAAGCAACTCAGTGAGACTCTGTCTCTAAATAAAAAATACAAAATAGGGCTGGGGATGTGGCTCAGTGGTGGAGTGCCCCTGGGTTCAATCCCAAGTACAAAAAAAAAAAAAAAAAAAAAAAAAAAAAGATTACACAGCCAGGTGTGGTGGCACATGCCTGTAATCCCAGTGGCCCAGGAGGCTGAGGCAGGAGGTTTGAAAGTTTGAGGATAGCCTCAGCCACCTAGCAAGACCCTAAGCAACTTAGCAAGACTGCATCTCAAAATAAAACATAAAAGAGGGCTGGGGATGTGGCCCAGTGGTAAAGTGGCCCTGAGTTCAATCCCCTACAGATCCTACAAAGCAAGTAACAGAGTTTAGACACGAGTAAGTTCTGATAGGATACAGGCTTATCAGCTGATTTATTAAAGTTAGAATGCATTAGGCTGCAAGTTAGAGAATATCTGGCAATAGGGAGTCAACCACAGGATCTTTTATTATGATGAGTTTGAAGGTAGGTGATCCCAGGTCAACAAGGTCAAGGCCCCCAGGCCCTTTCCATTTTTCTGCTCTGCCACCCATAGTTAGCTTGCTTCCTCAAGTTTGTAGCCTTATGGTCCCAATGTGGCTGCTGCAACTCCCAGTATCACCTCCTTCCACAAAAGCTTCCAAACCAGGAAGGGAGAGAGCATGTCCTTTCAGACCTATCTGTTTTTATGAAATGGAGAAAAATCTTCCAGTGACTACTGCCCCACCCCACCCCAGCAGACTCCTTAACACTTTGTGGCCCAGAACTGGGTCACATGTGCACCAGTCACCAGTAAAGAGGATCAAGACTGTCATGGTAAGTACCCATGATGACTTGGTCCTTGAGGCTGGGGATCTGCAGCGGGGGATGTTTGTTTGGTTGTCTCTCTCTACCCTTCTGGGCAGTAAAATCCATCTCTCCCAAAATATCTCTGCAGCCCATTTCTTCTTCTGCAGCATTTCCTCTCCTCTCCAACCTTGCTTCCGTGGGAGGTGAACTCGGTGCCTTCCCACTTCCACCAGTGTTGAGCAGCTGCCGTCCCTCCGGTCCCTTCTTTCTCCAGAACGCCACCCTAGCATTCCTTTCCCAGATTGCAGACCACCATCTTTAATGTTTTTTTGCCCCCATATGGAGATGACCTTTCAGAACTGTCTTCAAAGGGAAGTCAGTGGACTTCTCACATATTTTAAGAAGTTTTGGAGACCACAACTACCTGTATTTCTTGGGACTTTTTTTTAACCCAGAGGGGTCATGTTGCTGGAGAGGTCAAAGGTTGAGCTCTTCCTCACTGTCTCTCTCTTTGCTTCCCCACCCAGACTCTTATCTCCCCACTTCTTATTCTCCTCTCCCAGAATCTAGGGACTGATTTTCGAGCACCTTCCTACTTTTACTGATACTGTTTCCTCTTTGATGATTTGTAGAACAGCTGTTGTAGACAGTGGGTCCCAGCTCTTCTTCCCCTCCCTTCCACCCCTGCTGGCCCTGATCTTGTCTTTTCCTTGCCTCCCTCCTGGGATCCAGTGGAAACAGATCCTCCTCTTCTGTTCTGCATCACAGCTTCCCTGTCCCTCCTGGCTCTTGTGCAGACTGAGAGGCCCTTTGCAAAACCCTCCCCAGGCTCAGGTCATGGTGGCACATTCAACTGGAGGCAAGGTTGCAATTCACCCCTCTCCCCGGCTCATTCCTGCTCTGCCCTCTTCTGATGCCCGGTCTGATGGAACAGTTGGAGCTTGTTGGACAGGTAACCTGTGAGGGTCTCGCTGTTGGTGGTCTTCAATCAGGATGGGTTGAGCCATCTCTGCTGGTTTCTTAATGACTTTGTGGGTGACCTTCCTGGGTTTCTTGTCATGCTTGGTGATTTCAAATTCCCCATCTCCTCCCCATTGCTCTGAAAAGCTGGGATGCATTCACAACAGCCTCAAAGAAAATAAAATATTTGGGAATCAACATAACAAAAGAGGGGAAAGGCCTCTACAGTGAAAACTACAGAACACAGAACAAAGAAATTGAAGAAGACCGTAGAAGATGGAAAGACCTCCATGCTCCTGGATAGGCAGAATTAATATTGTCAAAACGGCCACACTACCAAAAGTGTTAGACAGATTTAATGTAATTTCTATTAAGTCCCAATGACATTCTTCATAGAAATAGAAAAAGCAGTCATGAAATTCATTTGGAAAAATAAGAGGCCCAGAATAGTCAAAGAATCCTTAGCCAGAAAATGAAGTAGGAGGCACCACAAAACCAGATGTTAAAGTATTCTACAGAGCTATAGTAATAAACACAGCATGGCATTGGCACCAAAACAGACAGGTAGACCACTGGTACAGAATAGAAGACACAGAGACAAGCCCACATCAATACAGGTATCTCATACTAGACAAAGGTGCCATAAACATACACTGGAGAAAAGGTAGCCTCTTCAACAAATGGTGCTGGGAAAACTGGAAATCCATATGCAGCAAAATTAAAATAGATAACTATCTCTCACCCTGCACAAAACTTAACTCAAAGTAGATCAAGGACCTAGGCATTAGACCAGAGACTCTGCACCCACTAAAGAAAACCGAGGCCCAAATCTACATCATGGCAGCTCAGGCAGTGACCTTCCTCAACAGGACTCCTAAAGCACAAGAAGGAAAATCAAGAATCAATTAATGGAATGGTATCAAACCCAAAAGCATCTTCACAGCAAAGGAAACAATCACATGAAGAGAGAGCCTACAGAGTGGGAGAAAATCTTTCCCACTTGCACCTTAGATAAAGCATTAATCCAGGATATATGAAGAACTCAAAAAACTTCACACCAAAAGAAACAAATAACCCAATCAATAAATGGGCAAAGGAATGGAACAGACACTTCACAGAAGAAGAAATACAATCAATTAGCAAACATATGAAAAAATGGGCAACATCTCTAGCAATTAAAGAAATGCAAATTAAAATTACATTGAGATTTCATCTCACTCCAGTCAGAATGGCTATTATCAAAAATACAAGTAAGAATAAATGTTGGTGAGGATGTGAGGAAAAGGTACACTCATACATTGCTGGTGGGACTGCAAATTGGTGCAACCACTCTGGAAGGCACTATGGAGAGTCCTCAGAAAATTTGGAAGGGAACCACCATTTGACCCAGTTAGCCCATTCTTCAGTATATATCCAAAGGACTTAAAATCAGCATACTACAGTGATACAGCCACATCAATGTTTATAGCAGCTCAATTAACAATAGCTAAGCTATGGAACCAACCTAGGTGCCCTTCAACAGATGAATGGATAAAGAAAATGTGGCACATATACACAATGAAATATTACTCGGCCATAAAGAAGAATGAAATTATGTCATTTGCCAGGAAAAGGATGGAACTGGACTGTATCATGCTTAGTGAAATAAGCTAATCCCAAAAACCAAAGTCTGAATGTTCTCTCTAATATGTGCAAGATAACTCAATAAGCTGGGGACGGTGGAAATAGAAGTTCACTGGATTAGATAAAGGGGAAGGGATGGAAGATGGGAATGGGAAAGATAGCAGAATGAATTGAACATAACTTTCCTATGTTCTTATATGAATACATGACCAGTGAAACTCCACATTATGTACAACCACAAAAATGGGAAGTTATACTCCATGTATGTATGATATGTCAAAATACATTTTACTATCTTGTATAACTAAAAAGAATAAATGAATAATTAAAAAATAAATAAATAAAAGCTGGGATGGACAGACATGGTGGGGCACGCCTGTAATCCTAGTGACTCAAGAGGCTGAGGCAGGAGGATTGCAAGTTCAAGGTCAGCCTTAGCAACTCAGGGAAGCTGTAAACAAATTAGCAAGACCCTGTCTCAAAATTTAAAAAAAATGTTCAAAAGGGAGGGGGCTCAATGGCAAGGCACCTCTGGGTTCAATCCCTGGTACAAAAATACTAATAATAAAAGCTTTCCGTGGGGATGGGGGATGTAGCACTGTGGTGGGCTACAAGCTTAACATGCAAGGGGCCTTGGGTTCAATCCCTACCACTGCGAAAAAAAAAAAAGGGTTCCAGGTTGGTAAGAAATCTGCTGTCACTCCTAAGTCATCCCACTGAAATCCAGGCATCCCACACTCTTAATAAAAGCTGGGATGGAGATGGGTCGCGTCTTTCCTTCCTTCTGTCCTCTGGATGGCCCTACCCTAGGTTTTTGGCAAAGGAGGAATCTATTCATTCTGGATAGCTCATGTGAACCTTGAAAGATGTGCATTGTTATTTAACAAAACTGCCTTGCTGAGAAACCTCCCTTTAGGATCACAGTCAGCATCTTGGCTGTTGGAGTCGTATCAGGAGAACAGAACCTCCCATCCTGCTTGGAGGACCCGAGTCTCTGATTCGGAGAAGCAGCCTGACTTTCAACCCACTGGAGCTTGAGATAAAGAGTTTTCATACACCCGATTCTATCTTTATCCTTATTTTGTAGTTTGCAAAGAAATGTGGCACAGAGTCAGTTTCTCAGCCTGGCCCCATGTCGACCTCTTTACCCACATCCCGGCCTTGCTCTCAGCTAAGCATACACTGCTCCATTCACATATCCTCTACCCCTACCTCCAATTCTGCAGTAACCCTGGCTCTCCTTTTGTGAGGGGCCCAACTTCTCCCTGAGTGTGATCTCCCCAGCAGTCCCAGGATAAGCCTCACTGGGTTGTTGGTGAGATGGGCTTCCTCAGCATGCTGGATGAGACTGTTCCTCTAGCCCGTGGCTTCTTAGCAGAGCAGTATCATCCCCCCAAAGGAGAAAGTCAGTTCTGAGGAGGAGGAAAAAGTCTTAGAATGGTCTGTGTCCTTCCAAAGGATCACAACACAAACTGATACACAATGTGTTTGCTGCAAAGCCCAAGTAGGAAAAAGAAATAGAACCAAACCAGCTTCCTCAGGGGGCAATGATGCCCAGTGTCTGAAACCCTGCTTGTGCTAATCAGGAAGTATGAGTCAGGTGCCCAATGGTTGCTTCTCTTTTGCAGCTAGAAGTTGGATTCTCTCTGTCTGGGAGATTCGATCTGGATTCACTCCTAGGGAGGGAGATGTAGAACGGCTTAGGCAGCCAGGGCAAGATGGCGGGTGAGGGAGTTGGGGTCAGGACCAGAACAAAGGAGCATGGAGAGGGTCTTCTGATGAGGTCAACTTCCTGGCTGACAAAAGTGCCTGTGGACACAAGCGAGGACCCAATCATAGAGACACTTCTGTGCTCATGCCCTTAAGCAGAGGGTCCGGTAGAAATATTAAAACAGATGCATGGACAGAAGGGGCACCAATCGATAATATGAGGAGCATGTGGATGGGAGGAGATAAGGAAAGGAGGAAACTGCAGAGACACAAAAAGAATAGGCCAAAACTCCCCCACCAGGTTCCCAGCTCCAGGCCCCTTCTCTTTGGACAAGTCTGTTAGTTGCTTTTGCAACAAACCTGATACTTGCTCCTTATCTCTGCATCCTGCTGAGCAGGGACAATGAACCCAGCGCCCCTAGACAGAATGTTAGCTTCCCCAGGACTTCCGCCCTTGCTGTGCTCCCCTCACCAGTGGGTGACTCGCTGTTTGCCCAACGGACTGGGAAAGCATTTGCTGCTCTGTCACCCAGGACGCTCCACTGCCATCCCTCTGCACTCTCCCCTGCTCCCGGGGCACGCAATCCCAGAATCCTCTCTCCATCCCCAGAGAGGCCTCCTTCCCCTTGACTTCTCCAGAGTCACAAAAAATGCTCCATCACGGGCTCACACACTCAGGTGACTACTCCAGACTCTGATGGCTGCACCTCCTGGCCCCCGCCAGTCCTCCAGTTGTACAGATGCAGTTGGGGTGCTGCGGGGGATGGTGGAGGGCAAGCAGGCCAGCTACCTGACTCTAACTCCTCGTCATAAGCCCGGGAGTGGGGGCGGCAGAGGAGGGAGTCACTCTCCTGTTCTTCTTGACTTTCTTGAAATGTGAGGTTTTCAACTCCTTCCCAGCTTCAGGTCAGCACGATTGATTCTAGAGTCACGGCAGCTTTGATTCCTTTCAGGTCCATGTAGACCTTCTCGGCAGCCCCTGTGGCAGAATGCCTTGGGACAGACAGATATGGGCCAGAGAGACAGCACACACCTTCCTCTCTCCAAGATGTTTCTCTGCTTCCACCCAAACCCAGCCCCTCCCACCATCCGTCCTCATTCTTCCAGGAAGAAAGCAAACATTTTTAACATTGGTATTGAAATCCCTGAAGTTCTGGGCTCCACCATCTACTATTGATCATAGTAGGTGATCAATAGATGCTTTGGCGATAAGACTGAGTGCAAATAGGTGCCAACATTTCTCTGACTGCCCTGCTGGGAAGGGAGGCTTGGCCAGCTGTTTCCCATGTATTACCCCCCAGTGCAAAGTGAAAACTTACTCAACGACCACATTTTGGCAAAACTAGCTTTTAAGAAGGTTCACCTATCTTCGTCACAGTCTGAGCGAATGACCTTAATTAATTTTCTTTTGCAAGTTTTTCTTGCCTGGGAAGAGAATGCACCTACACAGAGTCGATCTCCTTTGTCTCTGGTTCTGTGTCTCCTCGTGTCCTGTTTACTTTTGTCCTGTCCCTTGACTCTGGAAGCTTCCCAAAGATTGATCCACAGCTGTAGGGAAGACAGCAGAGTGGGTTGGGGACTTAGGTTTTGGAATCACAAAATCCAATTTCCAGTCCTCCTTCAGTCACACACTCGCTCTGAGATCTCGGAGGAAGACTTCGCCTCTCTGGACTCGCTCCCCAGTCTATAAAATGGTGAGAATGACATACCTACCACAGGCCATTAAGAGGAGGGGAGGAGGTAACCAACGATCCGGCCAACTCCTAGGACAGGTTGGCTATTATTTTTCTTTCCCTAACCGGAACCTCTTCCAGAGGCACCCTGTTGTGTAGTTCTTTTCCTGCAGAGTCTGGGTGTTGATGCTTCTGTTCACCACACACCCCATGTGGGAAAAAAGGAGAAAAAGGAAAGACCATTCTCTTTTGCTTGCTACCAAATTTATTTGGGTAATTTTTCTGTGTCATCGTTCATAAATGTCCCTGAAGATCTGTCTTCATTGAGCACTGGGAACATTCCAGTACTGCCCAAGTGAGGGCAGGTGCTCCCCCTCCCTGGGCCCCCTCTCCTCCATTCCCCACCTGACAGGCAGGAGCAGCTCTAAAGAGTGAATTCCTCCCTCTGCCACCTCCTGTCACTGAGCCACTCCCTCTGACCCTGGGCACTGCTTGTGATTCCTCCTTTTCCCTCGGAAAAACACAGGAATTGGCCTGTTGCTGCCAGGACCGGAAGTCGGGGGGAGGTCATTTTCTTCCAGAGAAGTCTCTGATCCCGACAACTTCCCAGAGTCAAATCCAGAGCGTGTGGGAGAATGGGAAGAGGCAAAATCAAGGGTCGGCTTCCATGAGTACCTCCCTAAGGGGGTGCTCACCTCCGAGGCACATCAGGCCTCAGCCTGTCACTGCATGGTCCTGCCCCGGGGACATGGATCTGCTGCACCTCCCTGTCCCACGCTCAGCCCAGACCTCCGGGCTGCCTGTTCCCGAGCCCTCCATAGTCCATCCCTGCTCTCTAGGTAGGACAGTCCTGCGCCTGCCCAACTCCTCCATCCTTTACCTTCAGTTCCACACTGACCTCCAGCCTCCAAGGGCTCCAGCCCCCGGTCAGCCTCCCCAGCAGCTCCTGGAAATCTGCTTGGAACCTAGATGATGAGAAGTAGTAGACAAGGGGGTCCACGCAGGAATTCAGGGTGCTGAGGAGCAGCACGCCGCTCCTCCAGCTCGGGCTTTGACCCTGGACATAGCCCACTACGTGGGACACGTTGTAGGGCCCGAAGCAGACCAGGAAGTTGAGCAGCGTGGCCACCACCAGCCCCACCACTCTCCTGCGCCTGCGCCGGCTGGCTCCCCTGCTGAGGATCCACACGAGGCGACTATAGCAGTAACTGGTGATGAGCAGGGGCACCCCAAAAAGGACCACGGCCATCTCCAGCCGGACGGGCAGGACAATGGCTAGCTGGTCCTCCCGGAATTCCAGGTAGCAGGTCCCGTTGGAACCCTGGCTGCGGGAGAAGTTTCCAGAGTATTCGGTGACGTAGACCACACTGCAGTGAGCGGCGGCCAGGAGCCAGCAGCTGCCGCTGACCAGACCGGCCTGGCCCAGCCTCGGCCGGGTCTTGTACCACATTGGGTAGGCCACGCTCAGGAAGCGCTCCGTGCTCACGGCTGCCAGGAAGAGGGACGTGAGGTAGATGGTGGTGAAGAAGAGGAACCCAGACAGGGGGCAGAGGATGAAGGGCAGGGGCCAGCGCATGCCACTGGCCGCCTCCACCATGCGGAATGGCAGGAAGACCAGCAGGAGCAGGTCCGAGAGGGTCATGTTGAGCAAGAGAATGTCCACAGCCACTGGGCGGCGCCGCAGCTTGCCCACGAAGATCACCAGGGCCACCAGGTTGAGCGGGAGCCCCATGAGGAAGGCCAGGAGGTACACAGAGAAGTACAGCCAGTGGTTTCCAGGGAAGAACTGGTCTGGGCTTGTCCCCATGGTCACAGCCACTGGTGAGAGGGGGAGAGACAAATGAAGTAGTCTGGGTGGGGGTCTTTCTGTCTCCGGCCAGGAGCACCTACCCATCAGCCAGCCCCACCCCCACCCAGCAGTCCCCACATACTTTCCCTGAGTCAGCCGGCCAGCCTTCCTGGACCTGCCCTGGCTCCCAGCAGTCCCCCAGCACAGAAGGCACCCAGGTGCTCCTGCAGCCCCGAGCTCACCTGCTTCTCTGAAGATGCAATCCTCTGCTGCCCAGCACCTAACTCTCCTCTCCAGGACAAGTGCTCTGAGCTCTTTATCTGGCAGAAATGATAAAGACCTGGCAGTGCCCGTGACGTCACTCACTGTGGAACAGAAGCACAAAAGAATGCTTGAGCTCTGCTCCCGGGCTGTGTCAGAATGCAAAACGAAGGGCAAATTCCACACCGGCTGCTCCTCCTCAGTGGGGATGTCCCAACCAGGCCCAAGCCGACTCCGTCTTCCTCTCTCCTCTTTTCCACTTGAATTCAGTCTGCTTTCTCCAAGAATGGCACTCATCCAGCACTCATCCTTCTAAGGGCAGGAAGTGTGATGTGGTGATGGAGGGCTGGGCTCTGGAGCTGGCTCTGTGATTTGCCAACTTCGTGATTTGGGGCAAGTGTCCCCTTTCTGTGTCCCCTTTCTCATCTATAAAACAGGGGTCGTTATAGAAGCAGTGGTACGGATTAAAACATCAGTACGTTTCAGGTACCTAGAATGGAGCCTGGCACTGTCCCAGCCGATGTCCCAGTCATGGTTCAGCCTTCTCTTTGGGGGGTGGTGATGATGATGATGATGGCGGCGGTGGCAGAGGCGGTCATGATGCTAACGGCTTCATCCTAGTGGGCACAAGATCCATAGCAGGCACACTGTTCCTTAGGATGTCACTGTTGTATTTCACTGTGTGAAATCCTTTTTGCCTCACGATGGGAAAGTGGCTTGTCCCAGGCCATAGATCTCATGAAATATGACCACCGGGGATTAAACCCAAGTTCTCTCTGGCTTCAGAGATAATGTGTTTCTTCACTCAAATACGCCATTTCACACCCCTTAGACTATCAGCAAAAAGTCTGACCGTTCCAAGCATTGATGAGGACCAGGGAGAAACCGGAGCTCTCATTCATTGCCAGTGCAGCTCCTTTGGAAAGCAATTTGGCAGTTTCTTAAAAAATTACCCTAAGGCCCAACAATTCCACCATAGATATTTACTTAAGAGAAATGGAGACGCATGTGCACAAAGGCTTGCTCCTGAATGTTTCTACAGCTTTGGGGACAAAGAGTGGAAACATCACCTGGTTGTCCATCACCCTGCGAATGAATACACAAATGTGACACATTTGCTCCATGGTGTTCTGTTTGGCAACGACAGGGAATAAAGTAACTACACACAAGGGTGAACCTCAAAACCATCACGCTGCGGGCATTGAGCAGGCCGGAGAGACCACACACCACACATGATTCCATTGATGAGAAACGTCCAGAAGAAGAGGCGATTTTTTTTAGAGATAGAAAGTAGATTAGCAGTTGCCTGAGGACTGAGGGAAATGATTAATTGGAAATGAGCATGAGGGATCTTACTAGGGTGGGGCAAATATTTTAAAACTAGAGCATGGTGAGGAGGGCCCAGTGAACTCAACTTACTAAAGATCATGGCCTTGGAGACTTAGCATGGGTGCCTTTTATGTGCAAATGATATCTCAAGTTATGAAAGGTACAACAGTGAAGGAAACAAAGGTTTTGCCCTGGTTGTGCTTCCATCTGGTGGGGAGGACAGGAGAGGGGGTAGTTGGATGAAGATATCAACTCTGAAGAGGTACAGAAGGGGGTTGGGAGAGGGAAAGGGAAGGAGAGGTACTAGGGGCTGAATGAGAACAAGATATGCTCCCTGCTTGTACAATTATGTTACATGGATTCTACTGCTATGGATAACTAAAAAGCACCAATTTAAAAAAAATTAAAAGATGCAGAGAGACTCAGAGAACATGGCAGGCAAGAGGAATGGCCGGTATACAGCTCAACCTCTTGGGAAAACTGGTACAAAGTTTAGGGCTCAAGGTGGGCAGAGGAGACTGGGGCAAATCAGGTAGGGCCTCACAGGACCAGGGAGAAACTGCACCTCCCCTAAGTGGGAAGAAGCACAAGCAGCTGGGTGCAGTGGTCCAGCAGCTAGCAGGTGCTTCCGAGCAGCGAGACTACAGGCAGTCCCTGGCACTACGGGGGGCCTGGGCTGGAGTTTGGGCTTTTACTCAAATTCTTTGGTGTCCCCACTGCTCAAGAACCAAGCTTATTTCTGTCTTCTGTAGAAAGTTTTTTTTAACCGCTCCAGCCTGTTTCTAGGGATTCTAGAAGTTCTAGGGATTCTAGAACTTTCTTTGGAAAGCTCTTATGAGCATTCATTCATTCATTTAGCAAACATTTATGGAGTGCCTGCCGTGTGTCCGTCCATCTTCTAGACACCTCTAGACATTTGAGCATGCCAAGATCACTTGTGTAGCCTGGTTTGTACATGCCAGTCACGTAGCCCCACCTGGCTCCTATGTACATTGGTGGCATTATTGTCGTTAGAGGAACAAGTTTGATTCCCACACCTCCCTCATTAGAGCAGATGCCAGGTCTCCTCCATGGCTACGTTTCTGTCTTCTTTCCCTTGTGGGCTGGGATGCCACCCTTGCCTTCCCCAAACCGGTCACCAATACAGGTGTTATCCTGACACCCCAGGTTTTCCCCTGACCTCAGGGGGAACCTGCTTGGGAAGAGCACATCTAACTCATCCCTCGTCCTTGACATAGAGCTTCGGGCAAGTTTAACCCCAGTGAAGATGTGATACACCTGGCCCCAAGACTGTGGCTACCTCATGCAGGACTTTTGAGCAAATCAGGACACTGCACCCTTTTCCGGAGCACCACCCAACACCAAGGGGTGCTGCTGGAGGAGTGGGTGGTGTCTTCATTCAAGTTAAAATGAGGCACTTCTTCCCTTGATTGAAAGCAGGGCAGGCCCCAGTTCCCTCTGCCTGATACCCCTGTGCAGTGACCAACCTGCCCATCTGTGCTGCAGTCACCTGGCTAAATCCAAGGGTTACGTGATCTGGACACTGTGGTGTATACCTTAGTTCCAGTTTCTTAGGAAGCTGAGACAGGAGGATTGGTTGAGTACCAGAGTTCAAGGCCAGACTGGGCAACAGAGCAAGACCCTGCCTCTTAAAAAATAACGGGAGTAGGAGGGTTGTGTGAGGATAGAATGAGACAACACTCATCATAAAGGGCTCGCGTGGTGCCTGACGTGTTTTGCAAGTGCCCTGCCTCACGCCAGCATCTTTCTGGGCCAACTTCCTATTCACAGCTCAAATGCTGCCCCCTTGTGGGTTCAAAATGTTATGGCAGCTTCCTGCCTCCAAAATGTTCTTTCCTCATAAATGACTTCAGGGTAGCGTCCCACCATGCTCTTCCTCCACATTAGAAGCCAGACCTCATGTTCCTAGTGGGCAGGAGATGTCACAGGTGAGACAGAGGCAGGAGGCGAGCTGACCTGTGGGGTCCCCAGCCCCTGGCCTCCACTCCTCTCTCTGGACAGGGGCGTTGTCCTCTCCAGGCTGAGCTCTTCCCACAGGTGGCTCTGGGCGATGGCTCTGGGCAAGGCTGCCCTGCAGTTTTGGGGGAGCAACCCTCTCATGGGGCCTGGAGAAGCAACCAGGCTCTCCTGCTCCGTGCCCCTTTCTCTCAGCTGTGGCTGCTACTTCTGGAATGTTCCTCCTTGCATTCTTGCCACACACACTGTCCCCCGGCCGGGACCTACTCCCAAGTAGCCAGTCACCAGTGGGTTGAGCACCACACTCCAGGCCCCTGTGATGAGCCCCAGCTTCCACCACTGGCCTCCCATGTCGGGGTGCAGGAAGCCAGCCACGTTGGAGGCGTTGTAGGGTCCCAAGCAGAGCAGCAGCGTGAGTAGGGACCCACCGGCCACCCAGGCTGCCCTTACCTTCCGTCTGTGGCTCAGGCCTGAGTGGGCCAGTGCCCGGAGGCAGCCCACGTAGGAAAAAGCCGTGATGATCAGGGGCACAAAGAAGAGAAGGAGAGAGAGGCTGAGGCGGGCAGGGCCGGCAGACGCGGTGTCCCAGGCCTCCAGGCAAACTGGGGAGCTGTTGACCACAGTGTTGATGCCCAGGGAGCTGGTGGTGTTGTCCAGCCAAACTCCTGGAGCCTCCAACCCAAAGACCAGCCCCAGATGACAGAGGACGAGAGCCCATATCACCACGCACACACCCCAGGAGTAGCGTGGCCTCCGGATGGCCTGATAGCCCAGGGGGAAGGCTGCTCCCAGGTAACGGCCAGCGCTCAGAGCGGCCAGGAAGCCCCCGCCAGCATAGAGTGGGGCGAAGTAGACCAGGGCAAAGGCGGGGCAGAGCTGGACCGGCAGAGGCCAAGTCCCCGAGGCCAGGGCCTCCACCGCCTTCAGGGGCAGAGAGATGGCCAGCAGGAGGTCAGAGCAGCCCAGGTGGAGGGCGTAGACCAGGCTGGGAGTGAGGCGGTGCCGGGCATGGGAGGCCGCACTTCGGATGGCCAGGACATTGAGCGGGAAGCCCAAGGCAAAGGCGGCCACGTAGAGGGCGAAGGAGAGCTGCGGAGGCAGGGTCATGGGGCCGGGCGCTGGCCTCTGCCACTCCTGCTCTCCACTCGGTCCCTGTCTTCAGATGGCCACCAGAGAGGAGGCGCTCCTGGAAGAAGAAGTATTTGGCAAATACTGAGCAGAAGCCCACGCTGGCTTCAGCGCCGCCTGGGTATCAGAAGCCCACAGGTGAGACAGAGGAAACGAGGCCCGTTGAAGGAGGTGGCAGCCAGGCAACCATGGAGAGGGGATCAGCAGCAAGGAGTCTCGCCCTCAGACCTCAGCTGTCTTTGCACCATGTCACCTTTTACAGCGATGAGGGCAGTCATGGGGTGATGGGGAAAACAGGCAGCGTGCAGCCAGAGAGGACGGGCGGCCTCTCACTCCCTTGGATTCTGGGGAGAGAAGGGGTTTGGAGAGTTCAGAGTGGTTTCCTTGGAATGGGTTAGACTGCTGAATTCACTCTCTGTCCCCATCCCCTGGCAAGAGGAGCGGCTCCCTGCCAGTGGGAAGCCCACAGGGCAGGTATGGAAGTTGGGGAAGACCCTGGCTCAAGAGGAGAAGTCAGGGTTTAGATACCAGCTACAGGGAGCAGAGGGACAGGCAACGGAGGTCCCGAGTGGGGAGCCCAGGGTAAGCCAAATCCCATCCATGCCATGGGGGATGAACTGAGCAGACCTCAGGGGACACCCTGGGTGGGGGACCTGGAGGGGTCGTTGCTGAGAAGAGGAGCCACAGAAGGAGGGACTCACCTCTTGGTGCTGCCAGATGTCTCTGAGGCTCAGGAGTCCCCTCACTGGGCTGCTGGAGGATGCCCGGGATGGGCAGTGAGCTGGAAGAGAGAGAAGGGCGGGGTGGCAGGGCCATTAGCCTGAGGCACGAGTAGCCTGGGTGAGCAGCTAATGGGGCATCCCAGGCTGGAACTAGGTCAGACTGCCAGAGGTGGGGAGATAAGAAGGGAGCGAGGATAGGAATGGGTCCCCCCCGCCCCTGAGTAAGGCATGTATAGCCAGGATCATGAAGGGATTTTGGGGGATTGCCAGAGCACAGCTTTATGCTTTTCACCTACCCACTGCCCACTCAAACTGCCCAAGGGGCTAAGTCTTCCCCAATGCTAGAAGAACATTTGGGCAGGTTCATACCTTTTTGGCTCGCTCCTAAATAAAAGAAAAAGAAAAGTGCTCCAATGACTTTAGCCACCAATCCAAGTGTGCTGCAGCAATTCATGTGTGGAACGTCAAAAGAATCATTCCATCCAGGTACAGTGGTGCATGCCTGTAATCCCAGCAGCTCCGGAGGCTGAAGCAGGAGGATCGCCAGCCTCAGCAACTTAGCGAGGCCCTAAGCAACTCAGTGAGACCCTATCTCTAAATAAATACAAAATAGGGCTGGGAATGTGGCTCAGTGGTCAAGTGCCCCTGAGTTCAAACCCCAGTACTCACCCCCCAAAAGGAATCATTCCAAAGGAGAGATTATACTGGCTGTGGGCTGCTCTTTCCAAGAGAGATCTCTTCTCTCCTCCCTCTCCTTTACTCCCCTGCTCTACAATAGCAGCTTCTGACCGTCCCAGTGTTGGTAAAAGGCAAGAAAAGAAAGAAGAGACAAGCAGAGTCTCCTGTGGTTGGCATTGCCGTAACCGGGCTGCGGTCACTGCTCAGCCTCTCTGGACTACAAGGCTGTCCAGGCCCATCCCTCCCTGGGGTGCTTGGGTAGGGACCTTGGACAGTGCTCCCTGGGGACAGGTGGTGCCTCCCGCAGGCATTGCTTAGCTTACTTCTGTCAACCCAGGGAAAATGTCTGGCCATTTACCTCCCCACAGAAGTCATCTTGCCCTTCTAGAAAGACCTCCTAAGCAAGACTTAAAATGGCTCCAGTCTGGCTCTCTCTCAGATGTAGTCCACATCTGGTCAGTGAAAAGGAATACTCAGTCTCTCTGAGTCTCTCACCGTGCCTACACCTCTCCATCTGTCTCTTTCTCTCTGCTGCCTTAACCTCTCAGCTTCAGTTTCCTTAGGGTGTGTGTCAGTCACCAGGCCGCCCCTCCCCTTCCAAATTCCGAGGGACCCATAATGAGCTCCTCTCACCAGGCTGCAGGAGTGGGCAGCACAGGTTCCCAGCACTTCAACTGCTCCCTCCAAAGAAATCACCCAACTTCCTTTTTAGATCTCGGATTCTTGCTTGTACCTCTGAGTCCTGCATCCATGGTTGGGCACCTCACTTGGAGTGGAGAAGAACTTGCCACCCATTGGTTAGTATTTTGTCTTTGGCAAATACTGAGAAACTGACAGACCGAGAAAAGAATCAGAGAGCCATTTTACCTCTGGTGACAACTATTTAGGAGAAGAGCAGGGCTCTAGGGGAGACGTAGGGTCTTCCAGACCTCGGCTAAACCCCACTCCCACTCCCGCCACCTGGCAGCTGGGCCTCTGCCCAGTGTCACTCCTCAGAGGGACCTTCTTGATCCCTCCATCCAAACCCGTCCCCCCACCCCATCCATCAGATGTGTAAATTCCAAGTATCCTTGATTCTGCAACACCATGTTTGCTGGCCCTGCTCTAGAAGGCTGGGCTCATGAGGGCAAAGGTTCTGGTCTGCTTTGTCCACCACATGGCGCATCGAAGGGCTCTGGGCACTGGGAGGATGGTGGGATCCATGGCTGCGGGGAGGGCAGCCTGTGTTCTGGAGTCCCTGGCTGCCTGCTCTTCACGCCTCAATAATGCCTGTTGACAGTCCCATCTCATGGTCACTGGGTCAGGAAGGAAGTTTATGTCAGCAGCTGAGCTCAGGGACAGGACGGGAAGGCTCCTGATGGTTGCCAGGGAGCCTGAGCCAAGCTCAGACTCAGCGCTGCTTTCAGCTCCTTCCAGGCAACTCCACCCTGGAAAACTTTGGGGACCCTAGACGATACTAAAAATCCCCAAGACTGGAAGTATATCTTTTCTGCACCCCAACAAACGGTCTCTGTGCTGGAGCTCAGTGAATGTCTGCTGCATGAATGATCCAGTGACACTGGACCTAATTTGGGGACACAGAAGCCCCTAAACCCTCCTTCTTTCATTTAAACAGTTTTCAAAGTCCCACTTTCCTCCAGAGACGTTAATGATGCTCACCAGAATTCAAACTGGGGACAAAGTGGGCTGGTGATGGGGAGCGGGGTCAACACTTTGCTCTGCCACAGCCTAAGAATTCCCATTCTAGCATTGAGTGGAGAAGGTAGGGGGGCAGGACCTACTATGTGCCTGGAACTGTATGTCCATCGCCTTGATGATTGGTTCACCACCTCTTCCGGCCTTCTGAGCAGAATGGGCCTTAGTCCTTTGGCTAAGCAGGTGAACAGGTGAGGAGATCTCAACCTGAGAAGTGTCAAGGGGACTGGGGACACCTGACAGGAAAGGGGACACCTGACAAGAAAGCGTTGACTTGGTATACATAGTGGGGGACTGGAGGGGTGACAGTGACAGGAGAACTGTGAGGTTTCTCCTGGCAGCTGGCCTCTGAGAGGTTCAGCAACTGTGGGTTGTGAAAGAACTGGGTAGATCCCCTTCTTAGAATAGCTGTGAGTAACAAACTGGCTTCCCCCACTCTTTCTCCCTTTTAATATTCTTCTAGAAATATAAACAAAAACCAGGCGCGATGGTGCATGCCTGCGCCTCCGGAAGCTGAGGCAGGAGGATTGCAAGTTCAACACCAGCCTCAACAAAAGCGAGGCGCTAAGCAACTCAGTGAGACCCTGTCTCTAAGTAAAATACAAAATAGGGCTGGGGATGTGGCTCAGTGGTAAAGTGCATGTGGGCTCAATCACCAGTACCAAAAAAAGAAAAGAAAAGAGATATAAATAAAAGATAGGATGTGGTTACGAAGGACTTCTGGCCTCCCTGCTCGGCCTCTTATAATGGACTCCAGCATATTTAAGATTAGACTTCACTTCCTGTCGGGAGTCACCTGCATGGCCCAGAGTGGCATCCCCACTCGACAGGTGCAGAAACTGAGCTGCAGGCAGGTTGGTGAACTCTGCCCAAATCACTCAGCTGGTGAAGCAGAAGAATCAAGAGTCAAACTCAAGCTCGCCCAGCCGTGAAGCCGGCGGATCTGCTTATCTTGAGATGACTGAGACTCTTCCTGCCCCCAACGCCCCACGATGCCATTCCCAGTTCCTGTCCCCACTCTGACAGCACGGATGGGAAAGAGCTCACTGGTTCCTGGAAGTGGCCTCTGTGCCATTTTTATTGTGCAGCTCTTTGTACATTGTCTCTGTTCACATCAGTGCATCTGCGCGGTCCAACGAGCCCCCGAGGGCAGGGGCTGCCGCCGCGTGGTCCTCCCTGGAAGGCTTGGCTGACTTGGACAGGTTTCTAGAGGAGAAGCCAACTGGGGACAATGCCCCTGTCAACCTCATTTCTGTCCTTCCCCGGGATTTCCCCAGGAGCAGAAACCGGGCATATGATTAGTGGGTGGTGGTGGGGGTGGGGAGGTCAAAGGGACAGGGAAGGGAAGAAGACAAAACAGTGTCAAATCAATCCCAGTAGACATGGCAGTAGGGGAGGACTCAGAGGGGTTGGATGGTGGCAGTGTCTGGGGTTGGGGGCAGAGGGTGTGCAATGCTGGTTGGATTTGTAGGTGAATTTCTGGGTCGGGAGGAGAATAGAAAAAGATCAGGAGGGTCAGGGTTACCAGTGCTGAGAAGGAAAATAGCTCTGAACCAGACAGACACAGGTTCTCAGTGATTGTGTGTGTAGGGAGAAGGCCCTGTGACTTAGCAGCAGCTGGGGACACCCTGGGGCTTCCTTGGCCCCTTTGGTTCTGGGCACATCCAACGCAGTGGGTCCTGCTGTCAGTGCTTGAGAGTCACGTATTCCACGTCTTCCTGTACCCGAGGCCGTTCCCCAGCCCCAAACTGAACGAGCTCTGAGTAATGAATCCCCTCGTCTTCTGGGGAATCTGGAGTCACATTCTCGTAGTCACCCTGAGAAAACCACACGGTGGTCAGCCTGGCCTAACGATCAGGGCCATTGTCCCAAGCCAGCTTTCCCTGTTCCACTGGGGGAGGGGGTCTCCAAAAGTCCACACAAGTGTCCTCCTGTCCAGAAACTGGTTGTCATGGCCCTTTGGACACAGAAGTACCTACCCCGGCTCCCACCACAGCTCTGCCTAAGCAACTGCTGTGGTTTCAATGTGTCCCTCAGATTCCAGTGTGTTGGAAGTGGAATCCCCAGATTCATAAGCTACTGATATTTGGAGGTGTGACATTTGAGAGATGATTGGATTAATGGATTAATGGGGGAGCAAGGGAGTAAGTAATTGAGTTCTCTCTGGCATGCACCCCTCTTGCTGAGCAAGGCCTTGTGCCACCTCAGGACTCTGCAGAGAATCCCCATCAGCAAGAAGGTTCTCACCAGGTGCAGCCCCTTAACCTTGGACCTCCAAAATCATGAACCACCCTTTTCCTTCATAAATTACCCAGTCGCTGGTATTTAGTGATAGCAACGGAAAACAGAATAAAGGCAGCAAACCTCCCGCAACCAACATCTAGCTTTAGCCACCACTGACATCTACCCAAGTCCTTCCCATATGGGGCTCCCAGCTGAGACCAGGACCCAGGTCCCCCAACCTTCCTTAGCCCTGGCCTCTTACCACACGCTTCTGTATCACTGAGTAAGTGACCATGTCTTCATTATTTGGGAGAGGTCCTTGTGTTTCTGAGGTCCCTGCACCTCTGAGAGGGAGAACAGATGGATGGCCACCAATGAAGTACTTCCTATGAACTTACTTCCTTCTGACCCCCTTAGTCCCCCGGCAGCACCCTAACCTCAGCCCCTTTTGAAAAAAACAACTCACTGTCTTTCATAAGCCCAATGCTCACAGTAGGGGCTAATTAAAAAAAAAAAAAAAACAACTGTGTGCCAAATGAATGAGCACAATGAGCATGCATGTGTATGAGTCACAGCGTCTTAGCCTCCGTGACAAAGGTTGGCTCTGGGCACACATGCTCTTGGCTTGAAGAAACAGGTCCCATTCTGGGGCCTGTTACTTAACAGAGGGTTGTTATAGAATGGGAATGAGGTCAGAGGTAGGAGGTGTCAGGGGGTGCCTGACACAGGGCTAGGACACTTTTTTCCCACTACATCCCTCCCAGGGTGCAGGGCCCACCCTCCCTGAACCCTCGGTACCCAGCTCTTGGTGTGTCCGTCTCAGGAAAGCGCAATGCAGCATAGCTAACGCCATCTTCTATCATGGGATTGTAGCACCCCAGGGAGTGGGGCCCTTCAGAGAGAGGGGTCCTTCTAACCTGGGTGAGAGACAGGGCTGCAGCTCTGAATCTTTCCCCCAGCCTCGTTCCCTTCCCCAGTCTCTGACCCCCCCCCCCCAGAGGACTTTGGTTCAACTCTTTTTCACCTCTTCACCTTGGCTCCTCACTCGACCTCAAGGGCTGCCCTGCATTTGATCTTCCTCCCACCCTACCTTTTTATTCCTCACAAAGAAGCTCTGACCACTGGAATTTTCCTGATTCCCCTGCTGGCTCCGAGTCCTCTTCCAGCTAAGGAGCAAAGACAGGTTTTGTGGGGGTCAGGGAATGAGAACAGGACCCTGTGGATCCAGGAGGCTGGAGGCTTCGGGATCGAGTAACTGGAAATGGGATGAGTAAAGGAAAAGGAAAAAGGGGCAGCAGGAAGAGCTCACTTTTGCTGAAGCTTCACCCCCCAGATGACCAGGATGAGGATGGCCAGGCAGATGCCAATTCCCATGGTCGTTCTCCTGCCGATGGTCTCTGGGCTGTCTGGTGGAGAAAGGAGACACAGGTTCACTCTGAGCTTCAAGCATCCTTGGCTTATCTGGCACCAGCTCCCATCCTTCTTGTCGGCACATCTCCACGCAAGGAAGAATGACGCAGAGAAAGATGGGGAAGTAGCCCCTGCCCTCTGGATCTCTGGTTAGGAAGGAAGGGCTGTCTTTCCTCCCAAGCAGGAGATTTTCTGCAGCTGTGGCCCTCACAGAGGGCATCAGCTTCACCCTTAGAAACAAGTACCACTCTCCAGGCAGTTCAGACAGACTATTAAACCTTAAAATGCACCGGTTCTTCCACTCAGCAATTCCACGTGGGCATTTACATCCTGCCCCTGTCCTTGCAGATGTGCTCAAAGCAAGGGTCTGCCTGCTTAGCCTTTTAAAGGGGACTGGGGAAACTAGATGGACAGCATCCATTCAGGGGACACAGCACAACCCTTAGAAAGGAGGCAAGTCTCAGGTGTCTAAAAAGTGGAGACCCAGGGCTCGGCGTTTTGAGGCAATGTGCCAGGTACATGTCCTGAGAGAGGGACCCAGCAGGAACTCCAGAAGTCTGGAAGGTAGGTGCAGCCTGAGGGAATCCTAGACAGAGGCAGGAGACACTGAAGGGGAGGTAGACGGAGAGATCCCTGTGAAGCAGGACAAGACCATTGCTCCTGGCGGCAGGGAGCTACGGAGCAGGGGGTGTAGCTGGTCAGGAACCAGGAGGGAGGAAGTGGACTGTAAGGACTGTGATCTAGCAGGCACAGACTCAGTGAGGGTGGGGGGAGCTGCAGGAGTAGTCAGCGCCAGAAAGAAGCCTTACAATAGATGGTGAGGGTGCTGGGGGCTGACTTGCCCTCGCCCAGCTGGTTGATCCCCTTGCACCAGTAGGAGCCTGAGTGCTCGACCTTCACAGGGTCCAATCTCAGCGTCTGGCCAGTGTATTGGAGGTCTTGGTTATTCCAGTCAAACCAGGTGTACTGTGAAATTGGCGGATTGGCATCACTCTCACAGGTCAGGGCTGCCTTTCTCCCTTCCATCACTCTGTCTCCCGGGGTAATGGACACCCACAGCCTCCGAGGTGCATCTGAAAAAGGAAACCAAGTCAGGGTCCAGGCAACTGGTCTCCTCTGATCTCCACTCTCAGTCCCCAGCTCCATCTACTCACACAGCACTTGCAGCCTCCATGCCTCAGATGCTGACTGTCCTATGGAGTTGTTGACCAAGCAACTGTAATTTCCAGCATCTTCTGGGGAGATGGAGTCAAAGTTCAGTTCTCTTCCTTCTTCTTCCAGAAGACTTCCATTTTTCTTCCAGAAGAAGTGGACTTCTTTGGGGTGGCTCTTTGAGAAGTTGCATTGGAGTTGGACCCGGTTCCCAGCATGAATCTCCAACTGTGGAATGATCTGCAGAACCTTCACATCCCTGGGGACATCTGCAGGGCCAGGGCTCATGCTGACCTCTCAGATCTCTTCTCTCTCTGTTGTCTCCAGTACTTGCTCTCCCCTTGGTCTCCCACCCCTCAATTCTCTGTTTATGACTGACCCAGGCTCTCACCTCCTCACCCTTCCATCCCAGATCCCATCGGGGCCACCTCCCAGGTCTGCCACCCCGTCACTCACACTGGACATCCAGGTTGATGGGAGAAGCTGACGAACACCACTGGTTACAGGCAGCACAGGAGATGGGTGGGGTGTCCCAGGCAACCTTCTGAATCCTCAGCACGTCGTGCGATGGCTCATTCCACGAACCTTCAGGTGTCCACTCATACCGGGTAACTGCTGGGTTACTGGAGTTATGCTTACAGGACAGGGTCACGCTGTCTCCTTCTCGAATTGGTGTGGAGCTTTGAATCACTGTGGTCACCCCCTTGGGGGGATCTGGAAGTAGACCAGAGAGGTGAGTAAAGTGAGGCCAAGCCATAATGCCTTTTCCTTTCTGCACCCCTGCCCCCACCTGTCCCTGCATTCACAGTCTGCTCCATGGGAGGAAACCCCTGCTTCCCTCTTGCACCTGTGGCTATTTGGCCTGGCTGTGACTCGAGGAAGGACAGTACAATGGTTAAGAGCGCAGCTCGGGAGTCAGACTGCCAGACCCTGCTGCTGAGAGCTGTGGGACTGCAGCCTACTCCTCCTGTCAGTTGGGGTCTTGAGAAGATGGAACCTTATGGAATTCTCCAAAGGATGAACCAAGAGGGTGCCCTTAAAGCAGCGCTCAGTCAACAATCCATCAATGCCTGGGCTACTGTTGCTATTGTATGTCCCACCTGCCTAGAGTCTGGGGGTCCACAGATCTCATTGTTCTGGATTCAACTCAGAGACTCAACTTCTTCTCACTAGGTAAATGAAGATGCCCCAGTTCTCCTTGAAACTTTAGGACCTTTTCAGGACTGAGCCACTGCCTGGCACCATGTCTCACATTCCTGGTGGAGCCCAGCATCGATATTCATTCATTCAACAAACATCTCCTGAGCACCTGCTAAGAGTCAGGCCTTGGGCTAGTTAGGTGTCAGGAATGCAATTGTGAACAATGAAGCCCCGAGAAGCTTATGTCAGGAGACCCTGGCTCCTGCTTCTTCTCCATTCTAGGACTCGGGGACCCCCTGCACCTCCATCTGTCTTCCTCCTTCCCCTACTTCCCTCTTCTCGCCCAAGAACCAGACACTCTGTGACCGCTCACATTGGACATCCAGCTCGGCTTCCTGACCAATCTGTCCAGAACCGAGCCTGTTTTCTGCCAAGCAAGAGTAATGCCCGGCATGCCTAAGAGAGACCTCGGCGATCCAGTATTTCTCTTCTGTCATTCCCAGCACTTTCTTCCCATTGTGATGCCAGGTATAATTTGTTGGAGGAGGACTGGCCTGTGACAAGCAAACCAGCTCTACTGACTGTCCCTCCTTAGCAGGTGTGTGGTGGATGTGAACCTCAGAAGGTGTCGGGGCATCTGGAAGAAGGGGCAGAGGTGAGGGGAGAGGTGAGGGAAGCCCTCTGACATGAGCGAGCAGCCACTGTCACCTCCACCCTCAGCACCGAGGAGGCTCACACAGCACTTTGAGGGCCACTTCTTCCGACATTCCTGAGCCTATATCATTGGAGGCCTGACAACGGTACTTCCCACTACTGTTCCTGGTCACTGAGGACAGAGTTAGAGTGGGCGTTGTCCTCTCCGTCATGGGTTTCTCATCCTTGAGCCACGATACAGTCTTGGACTCTGGGTTGCTGCTGTTGACCTGGCACTCCATGCTCACGGACTCCCCTTCTCTTACAGTGGCTTCACTGGGAATGACCTCGATCTTCAACTTCGGGGTGTCTGGAGGAACAGAGGGGCCATTGGGGAGGGGACTGGGAATTCTTGGAGGGTAGGAGGTGGCGAGGAATGGCAGGGCTTGCGCATATGTAGTCCCCCTGGGAACCCAGGTGACCGTCACAGCCTCCTCATTCTGTTCTCCGTCCCCCTTCTCCTCATGTCCCCTACCCTATGGTCTCCATCAGCATCCAGCACGATTCCTAATACTGTCCATCAGAACTTGTCAGTCCTTGCTTAAAGTCCTCAGTGAATTGCACACTTAGAACAAAACCCAAAACATGTCCCACAACCCAGGAGACCTAGTGTCCTGCCCTGGCTACTTCCTCTCCTACCCCTCGGCCTCAAATGCAGTGAACTTCAACCTCTCAGGCCCTCGAGTTCCTCCTCACACACACACACCAGGATCCCACCTGAAGGCTTTTGTAGCCATTCCTTCCTCTCCCTGGAATCCTCTTTACCTGCCCCAGCCCCTCTCTCCAACGTCAGCCTGCATGTTCACCTTATTCAGAGAAGTCTCTGATCATTACCCTCTGATCCTAATCCTGCTTTATTTTATTCTTAATACACATCTCACTTCCTACGATGAAGTTCTACGTTTCTTTGTTAATCTATTTCCCGTCCGTCTGTCCCACTGCAAGGCTCACTCCCTGTGGGCAAGAACAGGGCTCCCTGCTATATCCACCCCTCCAGCAGGCAGCCACCGTCAGACCTGGCATCTGGGGGATGTGCAGTAAATATTTATTGAATGAACGAATGAGGCACAAAATAGGATTTGAAAAGAATTCCCTCAAGGGGTAAGAGACACCTAACCAGATGATCCCCAAAGCGTGCCCTGGCTTGAGGATAGATCGTTTGATTTCTGTTAGGCCAAAGCAGGAGCTAAAATGAATCTGTGTCCTGACCCTCCAGGGCTGAGGGGGGTGGGTATGGGGAGAGCCTGGGCAATGCCAAACTGCAGGTGACTGACTGCAGGTGGGTTGTGCATCCTTCTGCAAGGATGGTAAGGTTCCTCTTACCCTTCAGGGGGATCAAGAGGATCTTAGGAGAAGGTGACAAGGATGGCGTCACTCCCGCGGGAGCATAGGGGAGACTCACGCTTCACGTCCAGCTGCACTGTCTCCTCAGAGAGCATTTTGCCAGAATTCCAGACCTGGCAGGTCAGGTTCTTCCCGTGGTAAGGCCACTCCGGTTTGAAGGTGAGCTGGCTCGTGGTAGAGACATTCTTGATGGTAGGGGAGGAGGAGATGAGGGTGGGAGCAGAGAGTTGGGGGCCCCCCTCCAGGGACCACCGCAGTTCGATGTCGTATCCAAAGCAGGTGAAGTTCAGCAAGCAGGTCACAGGGACTTCATGGGACTCCTGAAGTTCTGAAGGGAGCTGGATGTGAGGTCGAAAAGGAGATTCTGCAAACGAGTAGGGATAGTGCTGGAGGCCTGGGGACCCAGAGTCCATCCTAGCCTTTTACACCTGTATGTAGATGTCGTGTTCCAAATAACCTGGGTAGGAATCCTTTGCCAGGTCATCTACCTCTTTGCTCCTTTGAAATATTCTCTGACAGGCCCTGGGGACAATAAGCCTCCCTGGGGATGTATTGCACATTACTTTCTTTCTTACTTCCTGATGTTTGCTTTCTAAATGGCAAGTTCATTACTCTCTCCACCCCTAGGTGAATTTTACCAGTTTAGTTAAATATGTATTTCTGAACTTTCATGACACATTTACATTTGTTTAATGGCTTCAATATGGGAGGCACCCAGGCACAGCATCCTTTTAGTAGGTGGGCCTGTGTGCAGCAAGCCCCTCCCCAGTGGGACCACCCTTCAGACGGCAGCTTCTGAGTGACAGCTCTTATCCTAAACACAGGGCTGCCGAGAACCCACCACCAATGAAACAGGCATGAAGTGACCACTCTCTCCAGGACAGAGGCCCCTTGCCAAGTTTGATGGGTGACATCCACACCCTGCACGCAGTCATCTAGCCTTGGAAGTTTGTTTTTGTTTAAATATTTTTTTAAGTTGTCAATGGATATTTTATTTTATTTATTTATATGTGGTGCTGAGAATCGAACCCAGGACCTCACACGTGCCAAGCAAGTGCCCTACCACTGAGCAACAACTCCAGCCCCCTAGGCTTGAAAGTTTAATGAGAATTGGTCCCCGACATTCACACATTGGGAGTTTTCATTTGAAAATTCATCTCTCCATCTTCTCTTGAAAGATCAGAAGATCTGGCTACCTAGAATCCAGATTGCTGGAATGGGCAGGTGCTGAGGGGCAGGGTGATACCTGAAGTGGGACCAGGGCTCTTGCTGCAGTTGGCACATCGTATGCTGCCCACATGGCTCCTGGGATGCCCTTGCCTGACCTCTGTGGGGAACTCAGTTTGTGACTCCTGTCCTAGTAGTTGCTTATGTCTCGCTCCCTCCTGACCCTGAGGTAAGAGGACACCCTCCCCTAAGGCCTTACTGGAGATGCTGAGGTTTATGGCCTCCATCCATTTGTCCTCCTTTGATATCATCCTCAGCCCCAGCTGGCCGCTGTCTTGGACACGCAACGAATTGATGCTCAGCGTGCAGTTGTCTTGTCGGTTTCCCAGAAATTGTACCCTTCCCTGATGAGAATGGGACTCCCAGGGCTTTGTGCTCTTGTAGAGGATGGTCCCATTGAAGTCACTGATGTTTTTGTTGTACTCGTAGTTGTGGTACACGGTGAGGTTGTCCAGGAGCCCGTCTGTCTTTGGGATTTTGTAGTGGCAGGGAATCCAGACGCAGGCCCCTTCCCAGGCATAGAAGGTGGTGGGGTGATCGAACTTCCACTGATTTGGAACCGAGAAAGCCAAATATTCTGAAACCCATGACAGTGATCAGAAAGCATTATTTAGGGCTATGGAGAGCTTTCAAAGGTAGAGGGAGATGGGGAGCCCCAGAGGAGCAAGACACAACGGCTCTGGTGCTTCTCTCTCTCTGTGCACTCTGCCTGCCCCACTCACCCCACATTTCCTCTTCTCTATCCCAGATCTGTCCTCTTTTTCCAGTGCCCACTGACATCCCAGAACCCAGGTACCTGCCTGAGCCACAGCCCTTACCCAGGAGCAGAAAAAGCCAGGTCCTGAGGAGATGCATGGTGTTGTGTCTGAGCTGGAGCCTGAGTTGGGAAGAGTTTGTCTTTGAGTCATCTGGTCAACCACGCCATGCCCATACACACCCAGCTCTGACCCTTTGCTCTTGATCCTGGGGACCATGTCTGGTTGCATTGTGGGAATGTGGAACTTAGATGCTCACAGAGCCTTTTCTGGTTATGCCATGCTTCTCCTTCAGCCCAAGAGCTTCCTTCCCTTCCTCCTTCTCTCTCCCTCCCTCCCTTCCATTATTAATTTTCTAAACTTCCTACCCAGTTCTCAGGCTCAGAATGGCACCAGATCACTCAGCACCTTGAATATCAGGCTCCTGGAGTAATGGGGAGCTCTCCTGGGGGCTACTGGTATAGGATTTTACACAGGAAAGAGATACCTTTTGGTTTGAAAGGGGGGGGGGGCGAGGGTCATTCCAAAATCAATAATGAAGTTCAACACCAGGAGAACATTTAGAGAGAGCTGGAAGGTCTTAGGAGGAGAATGTGGTCTGGGGGACCTGCTTATGTGTCCCAGGGCTGGGTAGGAAACATCAGTCAATCAAGTGGGGGCAAAGGTCATGCCTTGTCTAAAGATGGTGGCTGTCTCAATTGCAGTCAACTGTTGTCAAGTGGGCCAGAGGCTCAGCACTATCTGATCTTCCTCTATTTCAGGAGAAGGAAGAAGTTGAATTTGCAACATGAAATGTCCTGCTTTAAAAACAATACACAGCGATGGTCAAACAAAACTTCTCTGTGGGCTAGAGACATCCCAAGGCCACCAGTTGGCCATGGATACCTCTCTCTCTCTCTCTCTCTCTTTATCTACAATAAGCTTATCCTCCACCATGCTACATTTTTACAAAGAGTTATATTTACATAGAGTTAAATTGAAGTCCCTATTTATATGGTTATGAACGCTGTTCTGGTCCCCAGGGAGCCAGCAGGATGTGCCAACAGAGTGTGTCTCCGGTGTCACCACAGACCCTGGCCCCTTCAACCTGCCCCACCAACATTTCCCACACAAGATATCGCATCAGTGCCCTGATCTCTGACTGTTTATCTCCCCAGGCTGAAGGGTACAGGCTACGGGTTGCTGGGTGTCTGGTGCCAGGGAAAAGCTAAGCTGCTTGCTGAAGGCAAGAGGGGCTCGGTGCCCAGGTGTCAGGCCTGGCCTGGGCATGGATTAAGGGTGCGGGAACTGAAGCCGGGTCAGATCCTTCCAGGCAAAGCTGACCTCAGCTCTGCAGGTACCAACAAATGTTTTGCACACAAAAGAAAGTCTTCAAAGTCAGCCACATGGGAAAAGCTGGGTTAAAAAGTTAAGTAAGATTCTTTACTGTAGGACATTTCGCATCTTTTAATAAACTCCATATGCATCAGAAATTTCCAAACAGGGGGTAAAGGATGTTGCCTACACTTCTTTGGCCATGGGATCCTTTTAACTTTTTCCACCCAAAGCTTTACAGTTACAGGGTCAGTTTTCTGAGGGATACCCTTGGAGACCCCCTAGGGGTTGCCACCAGGGCTGTGACAAAGGCTAGCCTCCAGGGACTGGGCCATTGTACCCCTCTGGTAGCCCCGCCAGCCACATCCTCATCAGGTCCTGGCTGAGAGGAAAAGGGGCTCATTGTGTGCCCACCAAAAGATCTCCCGACAGTCTCTGAAGCATAAGAAAGGGGGACCTGGACCAGGTGTGGTAGCTCACATCTGTAATCCCAGCAGCTGGGGAGGCTGAGGTAGAAGAATTGCAAGTTCAAAGCCAGCCTCAGGAACTTAGCAAAGCCCTTGAGCAACTTAGCAAGACACTATCTCAAAATAAAGAAGGGCTGGGGATGTGGCTCAGTGGTTAAGTGCCCCCCGGGTTCAATTCCTGGTATAAAAAAAAAAAAAAAGGAAAGAAGAGGGATCTGGGCCTGGGAATTATAATGCTGAAGAGACAGGATGGGATGTGGAGACATGTCATGAGATGCAAAAGGCTAGGGACAAGGACACGCTGTCCAGACCTATGGCCTGCTCAATAAAGTCTGTTTGGGGCTTTGTGGTTTTGAACCAGCATCCCCATCTCCATCATTCCCTGCTGAGCATCCAGCAACCCATTCCAATCTCAAGACTCACCAGGCCTGGCTGGGGGGTGCTCAGACACAGGGTCTGTCTGCAACCTGTTGTAATGCAAGCAAGAAAGAGAAAAGGAGGGCCCCACTGTATTTCCAGCTCTGGGAATTAATTGTGCCCACCACATAGTGGTCACTCCATACTTGCTTGAATGCAAAAAAAAGCAAAAACCAAAAACCAAACAAACAAAAAAACCCCAAATGTGGCCTTTACCTGTCTCCTCGTGTCTTCCCTCTTCAGAGACCCTGGCAACATCTGAAAGTGAAGCAGGAAGTACAGCAACGTCTCCAGTGATTGACTTTCACTCTCCTTGGCCACGCCTGCTGCCTCTCGTGACCCTGAGGGTGCCCAAGAGGCATCATGATGTGCAGAGTAGGGAACAGAAGCAGTGGAAGGAATGTGGGCTTGGGCTCAGACTATCTACAGCCCGATCGCAGTTTCAGTGGATGGAGTTTCTCTATCGAATCAATTTCTGAGCTGACTTCCCTACAGCAGTTCCTCTATCTGGTTCTCAGGAAATGCTGATGAATCAAGTCAGGCACATTATTTTTATTTTTTATTTTTTTGGAACTGGGGATTGAATTCAGGGGCACTTGGCCACTGAGCCACATCCCCAGCCCAATTTTGTATTTTATTTAGAGACAGGGTCTCACTGAGTTGCTTAGGACCTCGCTAAGTTGCTGAGGCTGGCTTTGAACTCGCAATCCTCCTGCCTCAGCCTCCTGAGTCACTGGGATTACAAGCGTGTGCCACCACGTCCGGCCAGGAACATTATTGTGCTTGAAGGTATTTGCAGGTTGGGGACACCATCCTAGTACAATCATTCCAATGACTTTCTGCTCTGGGTTGGAATGGCGGGAAATTGCCCACTGATGCTGATGCTTCAGTAGCCCCAAGGGTGGAGGGAGGAGCACATAGATATCAGGAAGGAAGACGCCATCTTGCATAAAGTGTTACCGAGTGGGAAAGTCTCAAAACCGAGATAGCACCACTTTTATCAAGTTTCTTGTTGGTGAGTGTTTCAAGGGCAGAGCAAGACAGCAGCCAAAGTTATGTAAATCCTACAGATGATGAGAGAAGCTTCTCGGAAGTCTTCACTTTGACACCACTGTGCTTTAAGGGCCACTGGTCAGAGGGATGGAAACTGAAAGAGTAAAGAACAACTTCTTCAAAAAGTAGTGCTATTCTTGGAAGATGGAGTCAGGGGAGAGTTGCCCCTTGGTATCTGAGGGGGATTGGATCCAGGACCCCTCAGATACCCAGATCCATACCTGCTCAATTCCTTTATATAAAATGGCATAGTATTTGTTTATCATGTGCACACATCCTCCTGTAGACTCTAAGTTCTCTCTAAATCACTTATAATGATCAATGCAAATGCTGCATCGATAGTTGTTATACTGTATTGTTTAGGGAATAACAAGGAAAAAGTCCATACATTTTTATTTCAGATGCAATCATCGTGGGCCTAACTACATTTTCGATCCATGATTGGTTGAATCTGTGGATACCAAACCTGGGAACCCAGCAGCGGATGGCACTTTTCCCTATTTCTTCTACTAAGTACAATTAAAATGCCTGATGTTATAAAACAAGTGTAGGAAGACTGAGAGGTGAACAGAAGGGGTCTTGGGACACCTAGAATAATATGGTATGAATTCCCTGGATTTTGTTTTCTTCACTCCATATATCCCAGACTAGATGCTGAAGAAAACAACACTGGGGGAAAAACTCCAGCAAAACTCTATTTTAGCCAAAGAAATAATAAATGGGCATCCTAGAAAGACAAAACCCTTTTCTATCAGTAAGTGCTGTGCTCCAACCAAATAACACACACACACACACACACACACACACACCGGCAGCCTCACCCCCACCTCTGCTGGCAAAGGCTGAGTGCAGGCCTAGACCTGCACCCTAGCCAGGCTGTAACAAAAGACCCTAGACCACTCTCCATGATCAACAGGAGTGGTGCCAGAGAAGGTTGAGAGTGGAGTTGGGACCTTCATGACCCCAGGATTGCCTTCCCCACATGTGGCGACTGGACATCTACTACCACCCCAATGCTGTAACGAGGCATTCCTCCTGCTGCCCACTGGAGAGGAGAGTCAGCACAGGAAGCCCCAAACTGGAAGGGAAAAGGTAACCAATAGACAAAACATTAAGATGACATAGATGCCAGATTATCTAATGGGGATTTTAAAGCAGCCATCATAAAAATGTTTTAATGAATCATTACAAACATGCTTGAAAAAAGTGGGAAAAAAGTCCCAACAAAGAAATAGAAAGTATAAAGAATCTAGAAATAAAGATAAAATAATGAAAATAAAAATGTTCATCGATGGGCTCCACAGCCAAATGAAGAGTGTAGAACATAAGAAATCAGAGAAGTGAAACATGGAACAAAAGAAATGACCTTTTCTAGCCAGGCGTGGTGGCGCACGCCTGTAATCCAAGTGACTTGGGAGGCTGAGTCAGGAGGATCGCGAGTTCAAAGTCAGCCTCAGCAACTTAGCGAGGCCCTAAGCAACTCAGTGAGACCCTGTCTCTAAATAAAATACAAAATAGGGCTGGGGATGTGGCTCAGAGGCCGAGTGTCCCTGAGTTCAATCCCTGGTTCCAAAAAAAAA